>JAGXJF010002642.1:0-52601 GCA_019208055.1 Stipa capillata | reverse complement strand
CGGTCCTTGGCGACTGTTCGTTCCTCTAGTCATATCCTATTCCGGGGCCGTGACAGTACGGCGCAGGTACCATGCCACCGGGCTGACGAGTCCTTCGGTCCTTGGCGACTTCGCGTTCCCCTAATCATATGCAATTCCAGGTCCGTGACAGCTACCGCTAGCAAGGAGCCATAATCCTCCAACATTGCTTCAGCGTTGTCAGAGGGCTTCTTAGAGTTAGCAGAGGCTTGGAAGGAAACTTTCTTCTTGCCCATTTCGGGAGAAAGAGTGCGAGGGCAGGATGAGCACAAGAACAGGCGGGAGGAAGAAGATGAAGATGAAAGCCAGAAGTTGAATACAATGAAAAACCCCTTGGGTCCCCTGCGGATTTATAAAGATAAAAGCTATGCAATCCCGACTACTTGTGCAAAGGATCCAACAGTTATCACAGCCACGTTCTCTGGTTCACATCCCATCGTAGTTAATGCGTGCAATAACTTTATGCGCACGATCTGTTGTTTTATGGGAAACCAGGAGTTGCAAGTGCATGACCCATCAAATGCGCCACAAGTTTCTTACCTCATCACAGCAGTTGCAGAAAAGAGGGAAGATTCTCACCACCACGCGACATCTTCTCCACGACGGTTCAAATTTTAGAAAACCCACCGGTACAGATAAGCACAAGTGCAGGGTCACGGGCATAACCCAAGCATCTGTTGGGATCCTAGAATTCCTACTCGGACGAGGGACTACTCGATAGTTCTCTGAAACTGCTCGAAGATGTTTAGTTCCTGATTAGTAGATTTAAAGAGACCAAGAGCCTGAGTGGATAGCTTACCCTACTCGATAGTTCTTACGGCAACTCAGGAAAGCATCTGGTCGGATGTTATCCCCGACTAGGTTGATTCCTTTGATCCATCTTGGCCTTATTTCATGTAATGATGGGGGCTTGATGATGAGTAGTAGGCAACTACTGTATACGACGACAATATCCGTATATGAATACACCACGACTAAGGAAGTATCCTACTTACCCGGGAAGGATTATACCTTAGAGAAGGACTCTACATCGATAAGAAAACCACCCGTACATATCCGGGGGCTCCTTAAACTAGGTAGTTAATATCGATGTTTAAGGAAAGTGGAATCCTGCTCGCGGACGAGTCCATATCTTTCATGATATGGTATACCCTCTATATAAGGATCCAACGGCCTTCAGAGAAGATGATCGAAGAGAATCTGAACAAGTTGAACACAAGCCTTAGAAGATCGATCGCCTTCGAGCAAGTAGAAAAGAAGATCATCCTCGACAACCACCTCCGACTAGTTATAGATCCCATCTAGGACTAGACACCCTCTCTTGTACCTTGTCTCGAGATCAATATATACTAACAGGACGTAGAGCTATTATCCTAAGGGAGGCCTGAACCTATATAAATCCTTATCGCTGGTGGCCGGATTTGTGGGTCAACTTACTCGGAATGATCCTCCTATCTCCTTTTTATCGGTGGTTCACCCATCGTCGATAGCTTCAAATCAGCAATGTTAAATGTGGGACTAACCACAAAATTTGCAGGCAACTTAAGCTTATATGCATTATCATTAATTTTCTCTAAAACCTTAAATGGTCCATCAACTCAAAGCATTACTTTAGACTTGCGCAGATCAGGGAACCTATCCTTTCTCAAGTGCAACCAAACAAGATAACTAGCTTCAAAGGTAAAATGCTTCCTTCCCTGATCACCAGCAATTTTGTAAATAGCATTCATGCATTCCATATCCTCTTTAGCAGTCTCATGCAATTTTAATATCAATTCAGCATGTTGTTTAGTATCAAATGAGCCTTCTTCAAAGATGGAAGAGGTAACAAATCAATTGGTGCATGTGGAATAAAACCATGCACAACTTCAAAAGGGCACATGTTAGTGGTAGAATACAACGAACGATTATAAACAAGCACAATATGAGGCAAACCTTCTACCCACATATGCAAATTCTTTTTCAAAACAGCCCTAAGCATAGTAGACAAAGTTCTATTCACCATTTCGGTTTGACTATCAGTTTGGGGGTGGCAAGTAGTACTAAGTAGATGCTTAGTCCCAATTTAGCCCATTAACATCCCCAAAAGTGGCTAAGAAATTAGTATCATGATCAGAAAGAATAGTATTGGACACACCATGCAAACGAACAATTTCACGAAAGAACAAATCAGGAACATGAGTAGCATCATCACTTTTATGATATGGTATAAGGTGTGACATCTTATAACCTAAAACAAAGCCCATAGATATATCCTCTCAAGGTGCTCTAGGAATAGGAAGAGGCATATATAACCTATGAGGGTTAAGTCGTGACACAACTTTTTGACATGTAGTACAGTGAGCAACGAATCGCTCAACATCCCTCTCATCTTTGGCCAAATAAATGTTTAGCAGTACATCCTCTATCTTCTTTATGCTCAAGTGTCCCATCGGTCCTCCTCATGCGCCTCCTGTAACAAAAAAAATACAAAATTAGCTATCTGGGATGCATTGCTTCTTAGCACAGAACACAAATCTATTATTAATGATGAACTTGTTCCAAGTGCTCCCTTCTTTACAATTCTACAACACATCTTTAAATTCAGCATCATGCATACATTGTTCTTTAATGGTCTCCAACTCAAATATTTTGAAGTCAAGTTGTGAAAGCATAATACAATGATGAGACAAAGCATTAGCAATAATATGGTCTTTACCCATCTCGTGTTTAATGATATAGGGAAAAAACTCAATAAATTCAACCCTCTTAGCATGTTTACGATTTAGTTTTGCTTGACTTCTGTGGCATGCCTTTTCTATACTGGTCCTATGATCATTAGCCAGTACATACAGGTTGACTTTGAATATCGTTGTCATACACATACAGATAGATATTCAAAGATAAACCGACAATCATTGTTGGGTCCATATACCTAAAGACTAGTGGCCAAGAGTCTCCAGCAGAAAAACAAGTGATGGTGCGGCCCACCGATATGCCTTACCCGGCAGGCAATGACTGGGATTACACCCGAACTTTTGTCGTACATTGTCATCGTCTTCAGGGTATATCCTTTCTCGTCTGACCATGTCAACAAGCCAGTTGAGTACATTGAATGTACTCACAAGCATCCCACAGGGAGTGATATAATGGTTATGTCCATGTAGGGCTTTATTTCAGGGATGACATTCTAGCCTACGTTGAATATTGTGTCAAAAGTAAGTCCTCATCAATAATACAATAATAGATTGGAAAAACATTTTGTGCCAAAACTCATTGAATGATAACACTAATGTGACGATAACAACCAGCTATCGCCTTCCACAGCTCCACATCGAGCTACCTCCCACGGCCTCGTACCACCGCTGTGTGGCACGATTTTAAAAACATAACTCTGTGGCTCCTGCTACTAGCCTGAAGCTCATACTGCACACTGCGAGCACATCATGCCCGCGTCCTTAAACCCATATGTCCCACTTTGAAACAAAAACATAGTCTAACTAGGGTGTGGTTTAACCAAATATGTCCATGACTACGGACATGGCTATTCGAATAGATTTTTAGAACTCTACGAGGTTGTATGGCTTTACCCAAAAGATGTGATTCTCCCTTGTTGCCAAGGCTTGATGAATACAATTCACGAGGTGTACCACAGGGATTACATGGCAAGACTTTTCCTCCATCTAGCCCTAATGACGAACCCACCAGATGAGCCATTCTCGCACTATTTGTTAAACCACGGCACAATGCAGACCCACCTTTGTGTTGAACAACTTCGTACGCTAAACCACGAGAAGGCTCTCTGGAGTCTACCCACTCTTTGCACTTTCCACCTATTGCCTACGGGTTCATAACTTAGTACCAAATAGAATACTTGGCCAAGTCCTTCCCAATAAGGACATGTGGACATACGATATAAACTAGGCCGAACGGCACTTACAATCGGTCCTTAATTGATCCGAGTAAGACTCTGATTTAATCCCAGGTCACACAAGACTGGATACTAACAATGTCACATAAGGCATCCTCATGTCGACAACCTTCCTCCCAAACAATACTTTATATCTCTCACCCAGATCCAAATCAACTTTGGTTTGTTTTAGGGTTTTGTCAAAAAACATTTTCATAAACAACCTTCCCTGAACAATGGATACCTCCCCGAGACTCCATCTTACACAAGAATAAGTATTTCATATTCTGTATCCAAAATTGATTTTTCCTACGGTGACACTAGCATAAGCTACTACATCCTAGATTCCCGATGGTATTATCATATCGTTAGAGGGATTATTCCTAAGGCAACAAAAGGAGGTAGGTCGATCACATGCAACAATAGGTCGTAGCTACGTGTAACACAAAATAGTAGTCTTATCAATATAGCGTGCATGGTTCGCAATCAAAATAAGTAATTTTGAACATATAGGGTTCAACATGATCTAGGCAGGGATGCTTGCCTAGCAAGTTGAGCAACTGGTACTGTTAAAACTCGGGATCCTCTTCGAGAGAATCCGGTGCGTCAATTACTACACGTCGAAAAAAAGGTGGCAAATAAACAACATGTCGAGAAACTCCAAATAAGAACTAGATGCAATATGTTATGATATGTGTATGGCTTAACCACATGTTAGGAAGTTCCTAGGTTTCTAGGGTTTTGGTTTAAGTCGGAAACCTCTCGTACAAAACACTTGAGCAAAGGAAGTTAGTAAGCCTTTTTACTCTCTTAGGTTGAGAACAATTTGATGAACACTATAGCTAGGTCCAGGGGTGAGTTCAGAGGGTAACAAGGGTGGCAAGAGGGTATGACTTTCAGAATGTTTTTTAGACTTATAACAAGTTTTTGTTAAAGTTATCTTAGCATGAAATAATGGGTATCACATATGAAAGAAAATCAAACAATTATGTTTATTCAAAATAAAAAGGGTCGTATGGTTCATATGGGCTACAGAGGTGATAACAAATTTGAACATATCCAATTACCACCCTAGCGCACTCTGAAATTATTTTGAACACTTTTAATATTTAATGAAATTCTTCTTCTTAAGCAAATAGGAATTATTCTCTGTTTCTATTCAAATATGTTTGAAATTTGAAAATGTTTTTGAATAGAAAGGTAGACCATTTCTTTGTGAACCCAGAACTGGAAAAATGTTTCCAAGAATTGGCCTAAATCTCACTGAACTTGTTGAACCAGTGCATCGGGCCGGTTTTGTCTAAACCGAACTGGTTTCTCCGCTAGAATAGGCGACGCCAGAGGTGTAGTGGTGGAGTACGCCTCCACTTACCATGACTTTGGGCCTGGGGAGTGGTTAGAGGCCCGCCGGTTGGTGCTTCCCGCAGATTACCGCTTTGGTACTTAAGCGGAGAGGGTGACTGGCCCACCTGTCAGTCAGACAGGTAGCGCCGCCGCATGGGGGAGGTCCGATGAGGTCTACGGCAAGCAATCCTGATGAGGTTTAGGGCTTCTAAATCTACTACTCCTCTTAAGAAATTGAAGAGGGGAAACGAATCAAGGGAGGAAGGGGATCACGATGGTACGGAGAGATTTTCTCAGGATGATGGGCACTGCTCAGATTCAAGAGGAGTTGAGATGACGGTGGTTGACCGGAGTGGATGGAGAAGGTGCGTAGGAGGGAAAATGGTGGCTGTGTTGGTTTGGAAGGGGATAGAGGAAGGTGTTGGTGATGAATGGGGAGCTGGGGTCCCTTTATAGTGTGCGAGCGTGAGAGAGGGAAGGATGTGCCCGCTGGCGTCATCGGGCACGGTGGGGGGGGGATGAGGAGGGTCCCGGGCTGGTCCAGTGTGGTGGCGGTCTGTGGTGAGTCCAAGGGAGGGTCCAGATGAGGTCTAGTGCGATAGCGTGGTAGGTAGACGGGATGCCACTGGTGTGCGTGTGGTGCATGCGCAAAGCACTTCTCAGGTGCGCACAGTGCCTGCACATGCCGTCATTGGCTTGGCCTGGCATATCTTTCTATGTCCCACGTGCACCCCCCCATGTCTCATAGCTTCCAGAGCTTAGATAAAGGTCACAGTGTCGAGGAATGCGAGCAAGGCCTAGTAAAAGTGGGGGATAGGTGGATGCCAATCCTGGCACTGCTAGGTTTTAGGATGATAGAGAGCAAAAGGCACTTTTGTAGGGCTAGCCAGTGGCATGCATAAGATCATGGGGTGGATAGGAAAGCCTGGAAATTATATGGGATTTTTCTGTAACCTCTGGAGCAAGATTTTAGGTAGAGAAGTATTTAGGGCAGAAGTGTTCGATAGTGTTCGTACAAGATTTTTGAACTGAGGATGATGGTATTTTTTCCATATCTGAGTTTCTGGAGAGGTTTGGGATGCGTGTAATTTTATTGGTATTCTTTTGATAGTCAATTAGGGGTGTTGTAGTTCAAGTGCACAATCAGCCCAAACTTGTATTTTAAATGTGGTTTGAAAACTTTGCACTGGACATCCTCATTTTATTTGATAATTAGGTGCAAATGGTTTTAATATAATTTATGAAATTTTTCCAGAATTTTTGGAGCAAGGAAAATACATAAAATCATATAATTATCACGGAGGAGGCCAGCGGCGCGGCGGAGCTCGGCCTAGAGCTCCCCAGATCTAGATGGGGCGGAGGCCGGCGTCGAGCGGAGGCGGCGGACGTGGCGAGGCAGACGGCGGCAGCTTCAAGCGGGCGGGGCGCGCGGGAGCAGGAGCGGCAGCAAAGGGAGCAGGGGGCTCGAGGGCGGAGTTGATGGGGAGATGCGGCGCTGGCCCAGTGCACTCTGCTACGGGCGGGGATGGCGCAGGGGGGAGCCGGTGGCACAGGGCACGGGAGGCAGCGAAGAGCGCGGCCGGTGGTGGTCCGTTGGGGAGGACGAATGGCTTGGATGGCCGACCTTGGGGAATTGGTTTTGGGGGAGAGGGAGTTGGGGAATAGAGGCACATTGGGGAGTCCGGCCAGGGTTGAAGAAGATGGGCGCGTGGCATGCGGAAGAAGGGAGTTGCCAGGTGGAGAAAAGGGGTCTGCAGGCAGGTCCCACTGCAGGTGAGTTGTCTTTTCTTTTATTTTTCTTTGGTTTTGTTTCCTTACTAATTTAATTCATTTCTATTTTGTTTAGGGCTAATTTTGAACAAAATAAGTTTAAATTTTAGTTTAGCGTCATGGGAAAAACTTGAATATGGAATTTCATGGGGAATTGAAGGTTCATCTTGTAGACTTATTTCCGTTTAATTCGGAGGGAAAGACATTGGAAAAAATATTTACTAAAACATGCGAATCCGATTCCATTCACGGGAGAATTTGTATATTATTTCTCATAGGTATTTAAGACCTAAGAAAATAAGTCGAAGAAAGTTTTAACAAAAGTTGGTTTCTCATATTCTGTTAAAGTGGTTTTTATGTTGCAACACTAGGGTTTTCAATCCGAGCTAAATTCAAATGACCTAGATGCATGCATGCATTAGAAGAACTCCAAATTATTCACGACGATCTTCACTGATCTCGTGTCTCGAGGTTTGGGGTTCTACAGGACCGTCCCAAACCCTCCAAACGGTCCCTCCGAAAGGAGGTCCGGTTCTCTTCTACATGTCCCGAACCATCCGACCGGACCGTCCCAAACCCTCCACACGGTCCGTTCGGAAGGAGGTCCGGATCTCGTCCAGAAGTCCCGAACCATCCGACCGGCATATTCTGAAACCTCCAAACGGTCCGTCCGGAAGGAGGTCCGGATCTCCTACAAAAGTCCCAAACCATCTGTCCGGACCGTACGAACGGACCATCCCGAACCCTCCAAACGGTCTGTCCAGAAGGAGGTCCGGATCTCCTCCAGAAGTCCCAAACCATCTGACCGGACCGTCCCGAACCCACCAAACGGTCCATCCGGAAAAAGGTGCGGATCTCCTCTAGAAGTCTTGAACCATCTGACCAGACTGTCCCGAACCCTCCAAACGGTCCGACCGGAAGATGGTCTGGATCTCCTTTAGAAGTCCCAAACGCTCTGACTGGACCTTCCCGAACCCTCCAAACGGTTCGTCCAGAAGGAGGTCTAGATCTCCTCTAGAAGTCCAGAACCATCCGACCGAACCGACCCAAACCATCCAAATGTTCCGTTCGAAAGGAATTCTAGACCTCCTCTAGAAGTCCCGAACCATCTGACCGGACCGTCTGAACGGACCGTCCCGAATCCTTTGAACGGTCCGTCCGAAAGGAGGTCCGGACCTACTCTACAAGTCCTGATCCATCCATCCAGACCGTCCAAACAGAACATCCCAAATCCTCCAAACGGTCCGTCCGGAAGGAGGTCCGGACCTCCTCTACAAGTCCCGAACCATCCGTCCAGACCGTTGAAACGGGCCGTACGGAAGGAGGTCCGTATCTCTTCTACATATCCCGAACCATCCAACCGGACCGTCCTGAACCGTCCAAACGGTCGGACCGAAAGAAGATCCGGATCGCCTCTAGAAGTACCGACCCCTCCGACCGGACCGTCCAAACGGACCGTCCCAAACAGTCCAAACAGTCTGTCCGGAAGGAGGTCCGGATCTCCTCTAGAAGTCCCGAACCATTCGACAGGACCGTCCCGAGGCCTCCAAACAGTCCGACCGGAAGAAGGTCCGGATCTCCTTTAGAAGTCCCGAGCGCTCCGACCGGACCGTCCCGAACCCTCCGAACGGTCCCTCCGGAAGTAGGTCTGATTCTCTTCTTCATGTCCCAAACCATCCGACCGGACCGTCCCGAAGCCTCCAAAAGATCCGAAATGTTGAAGGTGTTGCTCACCGAGTACTTGGATGGTGGAAGGTCAATCTTGTAAGCGTTGTCGCCGATGCGCTGAAGGACTTGGAAAGGTCCATCGCCGCGTGGCATGAGCTTGGACTTACGTTCTTCGGGAAAACGCTCCTTGCGGAGATGTACCCACACAAGATCACCGGGGTCAAACACCATCTTTTTCTTGCTCTTGTTGACCTTGTTGGCGTGACGAAGCACTCGTTGCTCAATCGTAGCTCTTGTTGTCTCGTGGAGCCTCTTGATGAAAGCGGCTCGCTTGGAGGCGTCCATATTGACCCATTCGTGAAGCGGTAGTGGAAGAAGGTCGAGTGGTGTAGAGGGGCTGAGGCCATACACCACTTCGAATGGGCTCATGCTCCTAATAGAATGGACCACTCGGTTGTAGGCGAACTCCACATGGGGAATGCATTCCTCCCACTCCTTCAAGTTCTTCTTGATCATGGTGCCGAGGAGGGTTGACAAGGTGCGGTTGATGACCTCGGTTTGCCCATCGGTTTGTGGGTGGCAAGTTGTGGAGAAGAGAAGCTTGACTCCCAACTTGGCCCACAATGTCTTCCAAAAGTAGCTTAGGAACTTGACGTCGCGGTCAGAGACGATGGTCTTGGGCACACCGTGAAGCCTCACAATTTCCCTGAAAAACAAATTAGCAACATGTGAAGCATCGTCGGTCTTGTGGCAAGGAATAAAATGTGCCATTTTTGAGAATCTATCCACAACCACAAATACTGAGTCCCTCCCCGTTTTGGTCCTAGGCAATCCTAAAACAAAGTCCATGCTAATATCCTCCCAAGGTGCACTAGGAACAGGAAGTGGAGTATAAAGACCATGAGGGTTTAGCTTCGACTTAGCTTCGTGGCATGTGGTGCATCGTTGGACGAATCGCTCCACATCTCTTCGTATTTTTTCCCAATAGTAGTGGTTGGACAGTATCATGTAGGTCTTGTCCCGCCCAAAATGTCCCATCAAGCCGCCGTCGTGGGATTCCTGCAAAAGTAGCAAACGCATAGACGACTTGGGAATACATAGTTTGTTAGCTCGAAAAAGAAAACCCTCATGCACATGATATTTGTCCCAACCCCTTCCCTTCTCTACAGTTAGTGAAAGGGGAAGCAAATTCAAGGTCATTAGCATATAAATCTTTCAAGCATTCTAAACCCTAAAGCTTTAACTTCGAGTTGATTCAAAAGGGTCATTTTGTGGGAAAGAGCGTCCGCCACAACATTTTCTTTACCCTTTTTGTATTTGACTACATAGGGAAAGGTTTCAATAAATTCAACCCATTTTGCATGTCTTCGGTTCAATTTAGCTTGGCCCTTAAGATATTTCAAAGATTCATGATCGGAATGAATAACAAATTCTTTTGGCCAAAGATAGTGTTGCCATACTTCTAGAACACGAACCAAAGCATACAATTCTTTATCATAGACCGGATAATTGAGTTGAGCCCCATTCAATTTTTCACTAAAATAAGCGACCGGTTTACCTTCTTGCATGAGAACACCCCCTATACCGATCCCACTAGCATCACATTCAACTTCAAAGGTTTTAGTGAAATCCGGTAAAACAAGTACGGGTGCCTCAGTTAAGCGTTTCTTAAGTTCTTGAAAAGCATTTTCTTGAGATTGCCCCCATACAAAAGGAATATTCTTTCTAGTCAATTCATTCAAAGGAGAGGCAATTGCACTAAATTCTTTGACAAAACAATAGTAAAAACTTGCTAGGCCATGGAAGCTACGCACTTGACTCACGTTGATAGGGGTAGGCCAATTTTTAATTGCTTCAATTTTGGACTCATCTACCTCTATACCATGAGTAGAAACAACAAAGCCTAGAAACACAAGTTTCTCCGTACAAAAAGTGTATTTCTCAAGATTAGCAAACAAGCGTTCATTCCTAAGCACTAGTAGAACTTGTTTAATGTGGCCAACATGATCATGCAAAGTTCTACTATATATGAGAATGTCATCAAAGTAGACTACCACAAATTTACCAATGAATTGGCGTAACACATGATTCATTAAGCGCATGAAAGTGCTAGGATAATTGGATAAACCAAAAGGCATGGCAAGCCATTCATATAAGCCAAATTTGGTTTTAAAGGCAGTTTTCCATTCATCTCCTTCATTCATTCTTATTTGGTGATAGCCACTCTTTAAGTCAATTTTAGAGAAAATTGTAGCACCACTAAGCTCATCTAGCATATCATCTAGTCTAGGAATGGGGTGACGATAACGCACGGTCATATTATTGATGGCTCGACAGTCAACACACATGCGCCAAGATCCGTCCTTTTTGGGGACAAGAATGACAGGGACGGCGCAAGGACTTAGACTTTCACGAACATACCCCTTGTCAAGTAGCTCCTATACTTGACGCTAAATCTCCTTGGTCTCCTCGGGGTTGGCGCGGTAAGGTGGCCGGTTGGGAAGTGGCGCTCCCGAATGAGGTCGATGCGGTGCTCGATGCCTCGAATGGGTGGAAGCCCGGCTGGGATCTCATCGGGAAAGACATCCTCGAACTCCTGCAAAATATGAGACATAGCTAGAGGAAGTGGGGGTGAATCATTATTCAAAGCAACTACATCTTTGTACACAAGTACAAAGTGTAGGATAGGTAGGTCACTCCTCACTCCTCTCATCTCGGATTTGGTGGCTAGCATCACTAAGCCTCTACTCTCATCCTTGCTCTTTTCTCTCATTTGGGCTTGTGGCTCTCGCTCACCGAGTTGTGGGAGTCACTCAGGGTTGCTCTCTCTTGCTCACTTCTCTTCTTTTCTTCTTGAAGTCTTGCCAGCTTTTGAGCATTGTTGGCGATGATTTGGCTTGGTGTCATAGGACGAAGCACATACTCCTTATGGTGCCACCGGAAGATGTACTCATTAGTGTGGCTGTCGTGGCGCACCGATCGGTCGTATTGCCATGGGTAGCCCAAGAGGAGATGGCACACCGTCATCGGTACCACATCACACTCCACTGTGTCTTGGTAGGCTCCAATCTTGAAGGAGACTTGCACCATGTGTTGTATCTTGACGTGCCACTATCACTCAACCATTGCACATGGTAAGGACGTGGATGCTTCTTATACTTTAGGTTGAGTTTGGAACATAGCTCTTGACTTGCCAAATTGTGACAACTTCCTCCATCGATTATGAATTTTATGGTTTTGCCGTCGATTGCGGCCTTGGTTTGGAAGAGGTTGCACCGTTGTTTGGGTTCATCTTGAAGTTGGACAGTGAGGATCTTCTTGGTGATGACGAGGGATGGAGCCGACTCGGTCTCGCAATAGATTCGCTCTTGTCCATCTTCATATTCTCCTTCTTGCTTAAGCCTGGCTACCTCATGGATGGCATCAATTTCGCCTTCACTTGCAGACTCATACTCGCCTTCTTCGGTGATCAACATAACACGTGCATTGGGGCACTCTCTTTGCATGTGTCCATGCCCTTGGCACTTGAAGCCAATGAAGCAACACTGCTTTGAACCGGTGCACCCTTTGAGGAAGAGGTGGTAGGACGGCTTGTGTTTGACCATTGGTGTACACTTGTACTTCCACCTCCCACATGACTTTCCGTCTTGGTGGACGTAGCTCTTGGAGCAAACTTTGCACTCGGAGTGGGACGAGGAGCAACCGCCGTGGGACGCTGTCAGGGCCCCAGAATTATATATGATTTAAGGAAACAATTGTCGCCGAAGACCGAGCAGCTATCCAACCGATGGCACGGTACCTGCGCCGTGAACACTCAGAATTGGATAGCCCGACACCTGACCAGCACACCATACGATCACCAGAGCCGTATGCCTTCACTGTTGGTCAAGCCGGCCAGAAGCGAACAATGTTTCATAAACCACATACAATTCCAAAGTCCTGTGGAGAGTTAAAGTCCTTCCCTAATCCACTAAGCGAGACATGTTTGGAGGAGCCCGGCAATGATACCCTCACCCTAACCTGACCCCTAGGGTCAGTGGGTCACCCGAAAGCCCGGTATCATCACCCACACCCTGCCTGACCGGCACTGCATCTCAGTCAGCGGGTCACTCAACCATACCCTGTCACACTTAGTGAAAGAAAGAACGACGGTAACTCTTCACGGCTAGCTCATATACTTCAAAACATACACGCACGGTATATGAGCAGCGCAACGAACAAATTGTATATCACAGTAAAGCGCTAAAGAGAGGGATTATCAGATAATTATAACACGGCCCATACTCGGGGCAATACTTACCTTACATACAGGTTGACCCGAAGGTCGGTAAACATCAAGTAGCCACATGGGCAGCAGCGGAAACGCAAAATCAAACACCCGAGATGGTGGGGAACCCATCCTCAAAACAGCCCACAACATTCCCAGGGAAGTCGAAGCCGAAAGAGGTAAACCAGAGCAGCAGACATCCACTTCAAATGCTTCATGAACCTGCCTAGGATAAACCTAGGTGAGTACAACCACCGTACTCGCAAGACATTGCTTATTGACTAATTAAAACATGGTGCTAATCCTTTTTGACAAATTGTTAAGTTTCTCTCCTGTTAGTTGGTTCAAGTTGCACACGAGTGATAAAGGGGACATAAACTGCACCATTTTAAATCTCAGATTTCAGCGGATTTAACAACAACCCAATAACAGCAAGGAATCAGCTTAAACATAGATCTTAACAATATCAATAACAGGATAACAATGTAAACAACATGGTATCAACATTCGAACCAGGCTTCATTCGAAACTAGCAAGCACACATAGATCAATCACACCAACCATTCACAACTCAGAACATGAATATTGCCTACAATCAAATCTTCCAAATATTTCTACTCAGGGGGTGTGATGGCAACCACTCGCCGCATGTGAGTCTCAAATATTCAATATGGGGCACAACGGCCAATATGGGGCGCAACGGCCAATATGGGGCACAACGGCCAATATGGGGCACAACGGCCAATATGGGGCACAACGGCCAATATGGGGCACAACGGCCAAATATGCACATGGACAGGGTTCCACCACCACCACACCTCAAATTTTTAATCTCTCGGACCGTCACCGGCAGCCGATCCCGAGTGTAGTCAGGGCCCTATCCCTTGGAGGTTGCAAGGCCCCAAAGGACTCGGGTTGCCTCAACCTACACCCCGGCATCGCTGTCGCTAACGTCCACGTGTGACAAGAGTAGTTAACCACATGGAATCACCTCAGGGTTGGTATCGCGACGGTCTCACTTCCTTACTCCTGGTCGCAACATACATACCAAATGATACCAACGTTTATCCATGGGCCACTTTCCCTTCGACTCTCACATCTCACTTAAATGGGTTTAAATATTCATTATCTCAGATTGACTCAATCAAACTTGACATGTCACACAATAGACCCTAGCATGCTAATGCGGTGCGAAGCACCAACAAGCAAACATTCCCACCAATACCACCACACCAAACAGGGATTAACACACAATGTAGTAATTAATCAACAAGCAATGGAGCTTGCCTGGTTGCTCGGGGAAGTACGGGAAGCATGCGCGAGAACTCCAGAATACTCAAAACACCGGTAAGAAGCAAGCGACCTCTAAAAAGGGAAAAACAAGCCTAAGAAGCTAATTTGAAAATGACGAAGATGCATGGATGCAATTGACATGGATGCAACTACAGTGGATTAAAATAAAGCATACGATTAAGTAAACAGGTGTATATTCATTCCAGATTTTGGTTTTGGTTTGAGTTGTGAGATAGCTTTAATCACGAATGAACCTAGAATATGGATGCATGCATGGGACACGATATGCAATTAAGGAGGAAGACTTTAAATCTATAATTAGGGTTAGGGCTCATTTGATTGAGTCGTTGTCGTAGGTGAAAACATGGGTCGCGATTCTTTTCCGGCCGTTAGGCGAATTATGACACTAACCATTTTAAATTTGACTGTTAAGCTAGATTCTCTAGTATACATGTATTTAGAGGTGGCATGCAACGAGTTCTACAAATTTAATCAAATTTAGCATTTCCTGTCTTCTTCTCGGTAGGGGATAACAGGTTAAATATGGTTATGCCTAGCTGGAGTATAAATCATGAGGATGACATGGGGTCCTAGAGTCATTATTAGGTGGATCAACATCCATTGAGTATCACCTCTCTCAACCAAGACCTTATGCACTCAGGCTTTAGCTAGATCATTGGTTGGGTATCATTAGTACTATGCATTAGGTGCAACACACATGGTTCTCACAATAGATCGTTAGTTTTAACTGGCCTGGCACTAACATTTCACAGGGATTGGGTAAACATCATAGGTACTAAGAATTGTTTATTTAGATCTCCATCGAGGTATTAGAATTATCTGTATTGTTTAACCAATGAACCTTAACCGGCACAGTGATCATGGGTTTGCTTAATTGCCGTTTAGCTCGGGTAGAATCAACTGCCGAAAGTTACTAGTGTTTCAAGTTTGCTAACCAAGGACTAATTTCTAACCAACTCTGTCTTCCCTCATCACTGTTTTGCCTTAACACCAATTATCCAGAATGCCTAGGAGACCGTGATATTAGTTGGTTGACTTAATGTTGCTTACCCAAAATAGCTTGGTAGGTTGATTGCAGTTGGCTCCCTAACGCATCCCTTGATTAGCAATTCTATCCAGAATGAAACTATAGCAATTGCTCTGGTACTAAAATTCTCAGGTATTACAGCAGTGTTTTTATTGGGCAACCATTAGTTACTGACGACCAGTTGAGCATCTATTCTTAACAGACTGAGCATGTAACCTTTTTCCTATAAGACTAATTCTATCTCCATCTTGCCCCAAGACTAATAAACAGAAATCCACGCCGGTTTAAACTACTGGACAGGAATCTTGTTTAGCCTACAACTTTCACACCCTTGATCGTAAACACGCATACGATATACCGTGGGAAAGCTATGAACATAATCTAGATCTTATCTTTTTGGGGAAACTTGAAATTCTGCACCGTTTAACACCAGATTTGAAAATACTAAATCTGCTCATTGATCCAATCATCAAAATCAATCTCTCACTGTTATTTAGGTAATCTTAATCCAAAAATCCAGATTAGGCAAATGAATTCCCTATGGACATCTGAATCAAATTTCTAACAACTTTGTTATCCACCTCATAATTCAATTTCATTGTTAAGACCTCCTAATTACTCCCGACAACTTCAGCCCTCGAAAATCAGCATACCAGTAGCAGTATTTTGCTCATAACTTTTGATCAACAAATCTAATGGGAGCAAACTCAGTGGCGTTGGAAAGCTATCGACGATGCCCATCTTTTACCTTTTGGGGGTGACATCAGAATCCCAAACGTTTAGTCCCAGAATTAGGATGAAATTCGACAGGCCTCAACCCTAGAAGAACACTCATAGCTGCAGCAGTATTTTGGTCATAACTTTTGGAGTATAACTCCGATTGGAGCAATTCCAGTGGCATTGGAAAGCTTAGGATGAAACCCACAATTTCTTCCATTGGACCAACTCATAATTCCGCACGGTTTGATAGCAGTTTTTAGATTAAACTCACTGACCTAGTTTCAAACATGCAAATAATCCCCAATCTTCAGATTTCGAAATTTCTTCAATTCATACTCAACTAGGAACTAATTAGGGCATACCTTAACAGCATGAACTTCAAAATCGAGATGAACCCAATGAAAATGGTGGAACCCTCTCTTTTCTCCTCTTCCCTAACTTCTTCATCATCCTTTCTTTTTCCTAGCTGCCATGGCTGCTTGGCCCTATGGTTGAGGGAGGCTTGTGGCCTGGTGAAGACAAGGGCGCCAGGTGGAGGGAACCAGTAGCAGAGACGTGAGCCACGGCGGCGTGCTCCAGCAGCTGCACTGGAGGGGATGGAGCACCCTGGGAAGAAAGAAAAGGGGGCGTGCAGCTCTAGAGAAAATGGCAGAGCAAGCAAGAATGGGGAGGGAAGGAAGAAGGAGATGGCAGGGCATCCAAATGCTCTTGCATGTCAATAATTTTTGGATGAATTGCAAGAGGAGGAGATAGGGGATGTAGTGGCATAACATGCATAACTCAATTCCTAGTGCTTGGATGGGATTTGGAGGAGGGAAGACATTGGGGTTGAGGGAGATAGAACCAGCTGGAGGTTGAAGAAGAGTGGGGTGAGGGAGTGCTGCGTGGGGGAGAAATAGGGGCACTGGGGGTTGGCTGTTTAGGGGCTGCTGGTGGGACCCGCGTGGCAGATAAAGGAAAAGCAAGGTCCCCTTTGTTTTTACTTGTTTCTTTGCTATTTCAGTGTATTTCTATTTCATTCTAGGGCTAGGTAGAAAGAAGCTCAAACTCTTGGCGTTCGACATGGGGAAGACTTAAATATGTAATTTCAGGATAAACAAGAGGTTCATCTTGTTGATTTGTGTATATTTGGTTCGGAGGGAAAGTTTAGAAAAACATTTACTAACATATGCGCATCTGACCCGATCCACCGGAGAATTGTATATTGTTTCTCAAAGGTCTTTACGACGTTAGAAAATATTTTGAACAGGGTTTCAACGAAATTAATTTCTTGCATTCTGTTAAAGTAGTTTTTTATGTCGCAATACTAGGGTTTTTGATCTAAGCTAGATTCAACTGACCTAGATGCATGCATGCATTAGAAAAACTCCAAATTATTCACGACGGTCTTTGCCGATCTCGTGTCTTAAGATTTAGGGTCATTTTCGAGCGATCTATATGCATACATGATGGCGAAAAGAAATCCTCACGATGATCCTCACTGATCTCGTGTTTTGAGAATCGGGTCGTTACAGACGCGAAGTGTAAGGGGTGGGGCGTGAAGTATACGCCGATGACTTGGAGTAGCGAGCATCCTCTTGCACCTGGCGCTCTGCCTTGATAGCTTGATGCACTAACTCCACAACTGTGTTGTAGGGTTGATAGTCGGCGATGCACTTAATTGGGTGATTCAATCCGGCCAGGAATCAAGCCATTGTTTGCTCTTCAGTCTCTTGGACATTTGCTCGAATCAAGGCGGTCTCCATCTCCTTGAAGTATTCTTCAACTGTCCGACTGCCCTTGTTTGAGATCTTGAAGTTTCTTGAAGTACTTGGGCACGAAACGGGCCCGCATTTGTCTTTTCATCTCTGTCCAAGTCATGACAGGTGGTTCCCCATAGTCGCCTTGCTGATTCTGCACTTGTTCCCACCAAATGAGGGCATACCCATCGAACTCAAGGGAGGCCATGGCAACCTTCTTTTTTTCGATGTAATTGTGCATCCGAAAAACCTTGTTCACTTTGAGCTCCCATGTGAGGTACTCCTCAGGGTCCATGGCATCACCGGCAAACTTTGGCATTGTGAACTTGAGCTTGCCAAACTTTTCCTCCCCATCTCCTTGCTGACCCCTCTGCCGGTGTTCTGTACCCTCATCATGATAATTCTGTCTTCTGATCCCTGGGTCTCTATCTGGATGTCTTTGATGTCTCTGCTCACTAGGTTGATGAAAGCTTGAACCTCCTTCTGATGCACTATCCTCATTCTCATCACGCCCTTGGTGGCTCCTTGCTCGACCCTGATTTTGTAGTCCATGAGTTGGAACTCGGGCTCGGTGTTCGGTGTCTAGCGGTTCTTCGAGCTTGAGCACGCCGGGCCGCCATTTCGGCATCGGTCTCATCAAGAGGTTCTTCTTCATCAATCTCTGCTTCTGGAATTCGGCCCCGAAGTGCTTGAACAACTTCCTGCACAATGCTTGTCTTCATAGATTCCATCTGTCGGGTCATGTCGTGCCTCAAATTGTCTACAGTGTCATGGAGGCTTCGTTGGAGGGCCAAATGTTGCCCTCGAGTCACACAATCTTCATTGCCACTTGCTCCGGGAGATCCTTCCCTAGACATGGTTAGCGAAATAATAATATATGTGGAGTATGTGCAATTTTGGAACTCTCTCACCTCACTTACCACCGAAGTCCTTGCCTCCTTGGATTGAAGGATCGGATGGCCGTGTATGGTAAAAGTGACCCTCGAGAGGCGGTTGAAAATTTCCTAGTTCCAAAGTACTCACTCAACAAAGCTTTTAGTGTGTCTCAGAAAGGATTAGCTCAATATACTAAGCAAATGGAATAATGAGATTTTGCGAAGATTAGTAATAATCCACAATAGAAACAATGCAATAAGAGTTGATCTCAAAGGATATAAGCGAAGCTCAACAACTTACACACAAGGACAATGTGATTTGTGCAACCAAAGGAACGAGTTAGTACAAGATTTGTCTAACGAAGACTAAAGGCTCATGTTGCACAAATGCTAGGAAAGACGCTAGCTCGATTGCAAAATATAGGGTTAAGGATTTGCACACTTGGCTACTCCTCTACCTTAGGTTTTCTTCCAAGCTTTGCGTTTTCCTACAAGATGGTCATGGCACTCGCTTGTTTTCTTTTCTTCTTTTTTTTTGGTGTCACTTTTCTTCCTCTTTTTCTTTGTGCCAAGACCTTACAAGACTAACGATTTTCAAATTACTTGGGACAAGGGTATTCTAAATAGCATGAGTGTACAAGACCCTAGCAATCATCAACGAGCTAGTCTTCATAGGTTGAAAGTTGTCGCAAAGGAAGAAGTTGGCTCACAAAGAAAGAGGGCAAGATAGTTGGTTATACCTCACGTGTTGAAGTCTGGAATTGCACTGTCCGGAGACTCCGGGGTAGACTGCCCGGACACTCCGGTTGGGCCCGGAGATTCTGGGGTAGGCTGCCCAGACACTCGGGTGGGCCCGGAGATTCCGGGGTAGATTTCCCGGATACTCTGGGGTACGTCCCGAGAGTAGCGACTTCCTGCTGCTGTAGGCCGGAGGCTCCGGGTTTGAGGGCCGGATACTCCGGGTGTGCTGGGAACTCTCAGATCTGAAATAGGGGCGGTCGAAAAACCCCAAATCAGAGAGGCAAACGATGAATTTGGCTAAAGCAACACAAAGGAAGGTTAGATCAACAAGTATAGCAAAGATCCAATGGATCAAAACCAACCAAAGCTCACCCAAAACTCCGAATTGCATCAAGATTTTAAATCGGGCTCTTTTTGTGGGGGTTTTCGAAATAGGCAAGAAAAACCAAAACAAAGCTAGCAATTGGGGGTAGGGAAAAGAGGGGATACAAATCCGAATCGTGTCAACCTAGAGCTCTGATACCAAGTTGATACGGTGGCTCCCAATCTTCACGATTTGGACAAGGATAACTAGGAGGGCCTAGATGAAATCCCAAACCAACAACAAAACCCCAACGGGTTAGCCTTTGGAACTAGGACTCAAATCAACTCCTCCTCTCAATGAATGCCTCAATTATCATCCAGGGGCACGCGCCGGTCCTTACAATCCAAGGAAGATTACAAGGTCTAAGATGGAACTCCTAATCTAGAGGGATTAACCCTAGATGAGGAGCAAAGCTCTCTTAAGTCTTAACAACAGGTCTAATCTCAATTGGGGTTTGGGTACGGGTATTTATAGTCCTAACCCCGTAGCCCTTGGAGGCTAAGCCATCTCATTACATGGGCCTCGGCCCGTTACTGTGCACAAACAGTGCGCCTGGACATTCCGGGGTACCTTGCCCGGAATGTCCGGACGTGGTGCCCAGACATTCCGGGGTAACTTTTCCGGAATGTCCGGACGTCTTGATCAGTGGACGTCCGGAGGATTGGAACTGACACTCTGAGCAATAGTCGTCTAGAGATTCCGGGGGTGACGTCTGGAATGTTCGGGTGTGGAATTGGAACGCTCTGCTCTTGGGTACCCATCCGGAGTATCCAGGGTTGGTGCCAGAGTGTCCGGACACCATCCCGAGAAGGGCTCTTCAGCTTGTGCATCCGGAGTGTCTGGGCCAGGACCTTCGGACTGTCTGGATGTGGAGTCCGGAGTGTCCGGAGTAGAATTTCTGGAATGTCCGGATGTGTACTCTAGGCAGCCACTCGGGTCCTTTCTCCAATTGGCTTCGCTCCACTTGGTTGGTCCTTCATACCTGAGTAAGCATAGAGTCGAAGTATTAGGTAGCACACCATTCAAGCTCAAGTCAATTAGAGATGTATCAAGGAATAGATTCACCTCATGTTGTAAAGCCTTAGCTCGAGCTCTTGTCATTGGGACACTAGGTTTTGGAGGTGGAATTGAGTGATTTGAGTGAGTTGCAGAGTCTTCACCCTTGCTACAGGTGATGTCCACATCAAAAACGGTCCGACCGGAAGAAAGTTCGAATCTCCTTTAGAAGTCCCGAACGCTCCGACCGGACCGTCCCGAACCCTCCAAATGGTCTGTCTGGAAGGAGGTCCGGATCTCCTCTAGAAGTCCCGAACCATCCGATCGGACCATCCTGAACCCTCCAAATGGTCCGACCGGAAGAAGGTCCGGATCTCCTTTAGAAGTCTCGAAACATCTGGCCGTACTGTCCCAAACCCTCGAAACAGTCCGTTCGGAAGGAGGTCCGGATCTCCTATAGAAATCCCAAACGCTCCGACTAGATGGTCCCGACAAATGGTCCATCCGGAAGGAGGTCCAGATCTCCTCTACATGTCTCGAAACATCCGACCGTACCGTCCTGAACCCTCCAAACAGTCCATCCAGAAGGAGGTTCGGATCTCCTCTAGAAGTCCCAAACCATCCGACCGGACCGTCCCGAGCCATCCAAACGGTCCAATCGGTAGAAGGTCCGGATCTCCCCTAGAAGTCTCAAATGCTTCGACCGGACCATCCCGAACCCTCCAAATGGTCCCTCCGGAAGGAGGTCCGGTTCTCTTCTACATGTCCCGAACCATCCAACCGGACCGTCCCGAACCCTCCACACAGTCCGTTCGGAAGGAGGTCCGGATCTCGTCTAGAAGTCCCGAACCATCCGACCGGCATGTTCTGAAACCTCGAAACGGTCCGTCCGGAAGGAGGTCCGGATATCCTATAGAAGTCCCGAACCATCCGTCCGGACTGTACGAACGGACCATCCCGAACCCTCCAAACGGTCTGTCCAGAAGGAGGTCCGGATCTCCTCTAGAAGTCCCGAAACATCTGACCAGACCATCCCGAACCCACCAAATAGTCCATCCGGAAAAAGGTGCAGATCTCCTCTAGAAGTCCTGAACCATCTGACCGGACCGTCCCGAACCCTCCAAAAGGTCCGATCGGAAGATGGTACGGATCTCCTTTAGAAGTCCCAAACGCTCTGACCAGACCTTCCCGAACCCTCCAAACGGTTTGTCCGGAAGGAGGTCCGGATCTCCTCTAGAAGTCCAGAACCACCCGACCGAACCAACCCAAACCATCCAAATGGTCCGTTCGAAAGGAGTTCCGGATCTCCTCTAGAAGTCCCGAACCATCCGACCGGACCGTTTGAACGGACCGTCCCGAATCCACCGAACGGTCCGTCCGGAAGGAGGTCCGGACCTACTCTAGAAGTCCCGAACCATCCGTCCAGACCGTCCAAACGGAACGTCCCAAATCCTACGAACGGTCCGTCCGGAAGGAGGTCCGGACCTCCTCTACAAGTCTTGAACCATCCGTCCAGACCGTCGAAACGGGCCGTCCGGAATGAGGTCCGGATCTCCTCTACATATCCCAAACCATCCGACCGGACCGTCCCGAACCATCCAAACGGCCGGACCAAAAGATGGTCCAGATTGCCTTTAGAAGTACCGACCCCTCCGACTGGACCGTCCAAACAGACCGTCCCAAACAGTCCAAACGGTCTATCCGGAGGGAGGTCCGAATCTCCTCTAGAAGTCCCGAACCATTCGACAGGACCGTCCCGAGCCCTCCAAACAGTCCGATCGGAAGAATGTCTGGATCTCCTTTAGAAGTCCCGAACGCTCCGACCGGACCGTCCCGAGCCCTCCGAATGGTCCCTCCAGAAGGAGGTCCGATTCTCTTCTGCATGTCCCGAACCATCCGACCGAACCGTCCTAAACTCTCCAAACGGTTCGTTCAGAAGGAGGTCCGGATCTCGTCTAGAAGTGCCGAACCATCCATCCGGACCGTCCAAATGGACCATCCCAAACCCTCCAAACGGTCCGTCCGGAAGGAGGTCCGGATCTCTTCTAGATGCCCTAAATGATTCGATCAGACAGTCCCAAACCCTCCAAACGGTTCTTCCGGAAAGAGGTCCGGATCTCCTTGAGGAGTCCCGAACCATCCAACCGGAATGTTTCGAACCCTCCAAACAGTCCATCTGGAAGAAGGTCCGGATCTCCTCTGGAAGTCCCGAACCATCCGACCGTACTGTCCTGAAACCTCGAAACGGTCCGACCGGAAGAAAGTCCGGATCTCCTTTAGAACTCCCGAATGCTCCGACCGGACCGTCCCAAACCCTCCAAATGGTCCGTCCGGAAGGAGGTCCGGATCTCCTCTAGAAGTCCCGAACCATCCGACTGGACTGTCCCGAACCCTCCAAATGGTCCGACCGGAAGAAGGTCTGGATCTCCTTTACAAGTCCCAAAACATTCGGCCGTAGCGTCCCTGAAAGAGCATCTAGGCCCCAAGTTGGTTTTGATGGTTAATGGCAACTCAAACTGGAATCTAACGTTTACATTGAGTGTAGGCAGGTTAGTAGGTTCCAGGAAGAAGGGTCATCAGGGAAAGGATGACCACCAAAAAGGGTACAAGGGTGGTTTCCAGGACTAAGGAATGGCTGTGCTAGGCAGCTGTGCCACAGCTGTGAAGAAGCCGGTGCTGTGCAAGGAGTTGCAAGCAAGGTGATGGTGGCTTGATGCGTCAAGGGCCGTGACTGCAGTTGGTGGGCAGGTAAAGCCTAGATTTGCTAGTTTCTTTGAGTCCATAGGAAAAACCCGTACTATCAAGAGGGATGATGCAGTAATGATCTGTGGAGGTTCTAGTTGCTCAATGCTCAGGATGTTGGACAGTGGCACTAATGCTTTGAGGTTAGTGGCCCTGTGTCAACAGTTTTGCACAAGTGTGAAACTGGTTTTGTGCTTGCACTCTGTAGTGCTAGCAGTAGAAAACCCTAGGGGTTAGAGTCACCGGTGTGACACAGCTGTGTCACAGGTGGTCTAGCGCTCTGTGACTCAGGTACATCTCTGTACCAGGGGAGAGCTTGTAAACGCTAAGGGACCTGCGCTGCGATGGCTTGTCTGCTGAGTCGGAGGGCTGTCGGAGGTTCTCTCCTTATTAGGTTTCAGAGAGTGTTGTATGCTGAGGGCATGTCATGTGCCAGGACCGGGCTGAGTAGTGCTGCTACGTCAGTTAAGGGTTCACCTGTGTCAGCCTCCGGTGACACAGGTGTCGGTCTGCCCGAGCCGGTTATAGGTTGGGCGTAGTGTGTAGCTGTGTCACCGGTGCCTGTCACGGTGGTCACTTAATCCTACGTGGCAACAGTGTAACGGTCGGGTTCCTGCGAACCCTATATATAGGGGACCAGGGGAGGTCTTCGACCTCAACCAATCAACCTTTGCCAATCCAGTGAATCATATTCAACCGTTGCAAAGCCTCTTCCCACCGAACAAAAGCCAAAGTTTCCTAAGTGTCAGTTCGGGTGAGTTAGAGTTCTTGAGCAAAGAGCATTGGTTCCTCCAAGAGTTGTTGCTGCTGAATCTATTACTCTTGGAGTGTCTACTCCTAGACGGGTGTAGGAGTCGCTGGTATCACCCAAGCTTGTGTGGGCTGAACCAGACGTTTGTGAAGGTGAATCGAAGTCTACCTGCTGCAAGCAAAAGGACTTCCACAAGCAAAGGAAGAGGCCTGAACGTCAGGTACTCGGAGAACAAGCACGATTTGGTGCTGGCGATCTCTTCGGAGTAGCCTCTCCAACGGAGACGTACCACTCTGTGAAGAGCTGGGAACTTCGGTGAAAAACACACTGTCTCCTTGAGTACTTTCCTGTATTGTCTTTAGCTTCCTGCTTGCTTGCTTGCTTGTGAGATCTTAGACTTATTCTGTTCATCTGTTATAGATCTCCTTTATACCTGTGTTTCATTAGCTGTGTCTCAGTTGCTATATATCTTATCTCACACCTGAGTCAGTTACCTGTTACACAGGCACATTGATTGCTCATCATTTACTAAGTCCTTAGAACACCTGTGTTAGGCACCTGTGTGACAGCTGCATGCTAATTTACACATCATCTGTTGCCTGTGTCACTCACCTGTCACACAGCTAGCTAACCCTGGTTCCTGTTTAAGGCTTAACCTGTTCAATCAAGTTAAAAGAAGTAATTTTTGTTAGCCTCCTATTCACCCCCCTCTAGTCGGCACCTTCGGTCCTTTCAATTGGTATCAGAGCAGGTTGCTCTTTGATTTGGCCTAACAGCCAGAGTAAAGGATGTCGGGCTATGAGGGTAAAATACCTGTTTTCAATGGAACTAATTATGCCTTCTGGAAAAGAAAGATGCAAATGCATCTTATCTCAATTGATCCAGATGTGTGGGAAGTTGTTTGTACAGGCTACAGGTTGGCAGACCCAGCTGCTCTTAGCATAAACGACAAGAGAAACATTCAGAACAATGCTAAGGCTGCCACTGCTATATTTATGGGTTTGCAAGAGCATGACTTCAACAGGGTCAGCACTATGGAATCTGCTAAGGATATCTGGGACACCTTGGAGCAGATCCATGAAGGCAGTGACACTCTAAAGAAGTCAAAGAGGAGCCTTCTGGAATCAAAGCTAGAGAGGTTTGAGCTCGAGCATGGTGAAGACATCAATTCTCTGTTTTCAAGACTCACCATTATCACAAACCAGCTGAAGGCCCTAGGCTCCAACCGAGTGGAAGATGAAGACGTGATCAAGAAGTTCTTGTCAGTGCTTCCAAAAGCCTACAGAACACTTGTTCTCATGCTGAAGGAAAAAGATGGGTTTGAGCAAATGAAGCCCACAGAAGTGTTAGGAAGGATCCTAACACATGAGATGGAGCTTAAGCAAGAAGGCAAGCAAAGCTCCTCTCCAGCTATCAAGAAAAATATTGCCTTGAAGACTACTGCTTCAACATCACAGATTGAGAGTGATAGCAGTGAAGAACTTGATGAGGAGATGACCAGTGGAGAAGAGAGTGAACTCATCCTCCTCACAAGGAACTTCAGGAAAGTTTTACAAGAAGAAGAAGCAGCTTGGATCAGGTGACAGATTCAGAGGGAAGAAGCTGTCAAAAGATAACAAGTGCTTCGAGTGTGGCAAGGAAGGCCACTTTGCTGCTGATTGTCCAACCAAGAGAAAGGACAACAGCCAGTACAGAAAGAAGAAGGACTTCCATGGGAAGAAGAAGACCTTCAACAGCAAGCATCCAACCTACTCCAAAAACAAAGCCACTGCCAGAGCTTATGTTGGACAGGCTTGGGTATCTGAGGATTCAGGCTCAGAAGAAGAGTCAGAGGATGAAGATCAAGTTGCTGGGATCGCCATCAGCATGGCTGATATACCCAGCTGTGACACAGCCAGGTCACACAGCTCCGAGTTCAGTGCTGAAGCTGATCAACTGCCATCCACTTCTGCCCCTTTGTGTTTCATGGCCAAAGGTTCAAAGGTACTTACTGAGGATGACTTTCCTGATTATGCTGAACTAATGGGCATTCTTGAAAGAACAGATAAAGCCTATGGCAAGGAGAGGAAGGAAAACATCTCTTTAAGAGATAAACTCAGGGAGCTGAGTGAATCATATGATGAGGTTACAGATGACAGAGAAAACCTCAGGCTAGACCAGGAAAACCTGGAGATAGCTCATGAGAAGCTCAAGGTAGCTCATGAGCTTCTGATTAAGGAGCATGAGGAGCTCAAGGCAAAGCATTCTATGTGCACTGATATTTCTTCTATATCTACTGATGCATCTTTGCCTACTCATGCTGCTATTGAATCATGCTTAAACTGTGCTAGTCGCATAAATATTCTAACTTCCACAGGTTGTGTAGTTGATGACTCAAAAGAGGCTTCAACCTCTGTTATTACTAACTCTGTGGATGCAGATGAGCACAACAAGCTCAAGGAAGAGCTGGAAGAGCTTAAAAGGCTCATGAGAAAAGGCCTATGCACTGCCAATATTGGCATGCAAAATTATCAGCTCATCAGAGCTGAAATGCTCAGAAAGAATGATGGCCGAAAAGGCCTGGGTTACAATCCTTCTGCTAATAAGGATAAACTACCTGCTGTTACTAATTTTAATCTTGCAGAAAAATTTGTGAGACAGGCAGGAACAGATGACAACAAACCTGTTGGTCACATACAGAGAGATAGGAAGATGGTAAACATTCCATCCAATCCATCCTATGTCTTGCAGAAGGACAGAAAAGGGAAGATTGTGGCTAAGTATATAGGTCGCAGGCACTTGACAAAGTGGTTGCCGGCCATCTGGGTTCCAAAGGTGACAGTCACCTGTGCCACCGGTGTCTTACACAGCTGTGTACCCACCAGTGTCACCGGTAACACACGCAGCCAACTAACCTCTCTGTCTAAGGTTGCAGGTGATAGTAAGCCTAAGAGAATTCATGTCATATCATCTGTTGCTCAGGCTATCAACTATAGAAATAAATCTTCTAACTCATTAACTGCTATTTCTGCATATGGTAAAACTGCTAAGGGAACCAAACAAGTTTGGGTCCCTAAACCCCATAACTAATCTTGCAGGATACTGCCTCCAGTGGAACTGACTGGGTTGTGGACAGTGGATGTACACAACATATGACAGGAGGCAGAGAGGAGTTTGTAGAGATCACACATGAAAATCTTCCAAGTAAACATGTGATCTATGCAGATAACTCCAAGGGAAAGGTAAATGGCATTGGTAAAGTTGCCATATCTGAACATCACTCTTTATCCAATGTAATGCTTGTAGATCAGATAGGCTATAGTCTTATGTCTGTGTCACAGCTGTGTGACACAGGTATGAAAGTCACGTTCTATCCTGATGAGGTTATAGCTTCCAAACTATCTGATGATTCTCAAGTGTTCAAAGGATGCAGGTCTGGAAAACTATACACAGTAAACTTCAATGAACAGCCTGCAGCAGCTCCATGGTGTCTAATGGCCAAGACCAGTGTTGGCTGGCTGTGGCACAGGCGGCTAGGACATGCTGGGATGAAGCTTCTCAACAAACTGAGCAAACATGACTATGTCATTGGCTTAGAAAAGGTGAAGTTTGAGAAGGACAAGCCCTGCAGTTCATGTCAAGCCGGCAAACAAGTTGGAGCTGCCCATCGTCCCAAGAATGTCATGACCACCACCAAACCTTTTGAGCTCATACACATTGACCTGTTCGGTCCTACTACATATGAGAGCTTGGGAGGTAACAAGTATGGATTTGTCATTGTAGATGATTTTTCTCGATATACTTGGGTGTTCTTTTTGAAGGAGAAGACACAGGTTTACAAGAAGTTCAAGCATCTCATTGTAAGAGTACAAAATGAATGGAAGGTAAACCTTGTCAAGGTCAGGAGTGACAATGGGACTGAGTTCAAGAACTCCAAGGTGGAAGCATTCTGGACAAGCATGGAATCAAGCATGAACTATCAAGTCCATATGCTCCACAGCAAAATGGAGTAGTGGAAAGGAAGAACAGAACCCTGATAGAGATGGCAAGGACACTGCTAGATGAGTACAAGACTTCACCAAGATTTTGGGCTGAAGCTATCAACACTGCCTGCCACTCCATCAATAGGATATATCTACATCCACTACTCAAGAAGACTCCTTACGAGCTGCTCACCAACACCAAGCCAAATGTCTCATACTTCAGAGTATTCGGTTGTAAGTGCTACATTCTTAGGAAGGGCAAACGCCTCACTAAGTTTGAAGCTAAATCTGATGTTGGTATATTCCTTGGTTATTCCACTAACTCCCATGCCTATAGAGTTTTTAACACCTCCACAAAGGTTGTTGAAGAATCTATAGATGTGGACTTTGATGAGTCTTATGGCTCCCAAGGAGAGCAAGTTGCTAATGATGTAGGGAGTAAGGACATTCAAAAGAAAGTCTACTGGTGAGATCAGACCCACCATCAAGGAGGAATCTGCCTCACCAAAAGATCAAGAACCACTCTCTCCATCACTGGATGAAGACACTGGAGATGAAGACATCGAGCTCGAGTACAACCCAGCCAATGATCTCCTGGATGCAGAGTACCTGTCTCAGCCAGCTGTGTCGCAGGAAGAACCAGCTGTGTCACAGGCAACACCATCAGCTGTGACACCGGCGGTTGACCCCGAACCCCTTGTGATCAGCAGGCTGCAGAAGGATCACCCTGTAGACCAAATCATCGGTGCCATTAATAGGGGAGTGACTACTCGTTCTCGAATAGCTAATTTCTGTGAACATTACTCTTTTGTTTCCAGTGTTGAACCCAGGAACATTAAGGAAGCTCTCATGGATGCTGATTGGATAAATGCTATGCATGAAGAGCTGAATCAATTTGAGAGAAATCAAGTGTGGTCCCTGGTGGAAAGACCCAATGATCATAATGTGATTGGAACAAAATGGGTCTTCAGGAACAAACAAGATACAAATGGACAAGTGGTAAGGAACAAAGCCAGACTTGTGGCTCAAGGGTTTACACAAGTGGAGGGTCTGGACTTTGGAGAAACCTTTGCTCCAGTTGCAAGACTTGAAGCCATCAGGATTCTTCTTGCTTATGCTGTCCATCACAATATCAAGCTTTATCAAATGGATGTAAAATCAGCCTTCCTGAATGGTAAACTCTCTGAACTTGTTTATGTTGAACAGCCACCTGGTTTTGAAGATGATAAGAAACCACACCATGTCTATAAACTACACAAAGCACTCTATGGCTTAAAACAAGCACCTAGAGCATGGTATGATACATTGAAAGAATTTCTGATCAAGAATGGATTTAAAATGGGCTTAGTAGACACAACTCTATTCACTAAGAAAAATGGAAAGG
The DNA here is from genome assembly GCA_019208055.1 of Stipa capillata. NCBI lineage: Eukaryota > Viridiplantae > Streptophyta > Magnoliopsida > Poales > Poaceae > Stipa > Stipa capillata. The sequence continues at coordinate 23,030 of JAGXJF010002642.1, read as the reverse complement.
ATTTATTTGTGTGCCAAATATATGTCGATGACATAATATTTGGCAGTACTAACCGCTCCATGAGTGATGAGTTTAGCCAGATGATGACCAAAAGGTTTGAGATGTCTTTGGATGGAGAACTCAAGTACTTCCTAGGACTTCAGATCAAACAACTCAAGGAAGGTACATTTGTTTCACAAGAAAAGTTCACCAAGGACATCATCACCAAGTTTGGCATGAAGGATGCAAAGCCTATTCACACTCCCATGCAAACTAATGGTCATCTGGACTTAAACATCGAAGGTAAGTCTGCTGATCAGAAAGAATTTAGATCTATGATAGGATCCTTGCTTTATTTGTGTGCATCTAGGCCAGATATAATGTTGAGTGTATGCATGTGTGCAAGATTCCAAGCTAATCCTAAGGACTGTCACAGAGTGGCAGTAAGAAGAATACTGAGATATTTGATTCAAACCTCAGGCTTTGGTCTTTGGTATCCTAAAGGTGCAAATTTTGAGCTAGTCGGCTATTCTGATAGTGACTATGCAGGGTGTAAGGTTGACCGAAAAAGCACCTCAGGTACTTGTCAATTTCTAGGGCATTCCTTAGTGTCCTGGTCATCCAAGAAACAAAACTCAGTAGCCCTTTCCACTGCAGAAGCTGAGTATATAGCTGCTGGTAGTTGTTGTGCTCAGTTATTATGGATGAGGCAGACCTTGAAAGATTTCAGCATATCTTTTAATCAAGTACCCCTCTTCTGTGATAATGAAAGTGCAATTAAGTTAGCCAACAACCCAGTACACCACCAAAGATCCAAACACATTGAAGTGAGGCACCACTTCCTGAGAGATCATGTTGAGAAGGGAGATATACAGCTGTGCCATGTAAGGACTGAAAAACAATTAGCTGATATTTTCACCAAGCCCTTAGATGAGACTAGGTTCTGTGCTCTGAGGAGTGAATTGAATATCATTGATGTCTCTAATCTTCAATAAAAAGGATTGGCTTGGTGTCTAGCTCATATGTTCTGCCATTTATATGCCTTACATGCTCATCTGTGTTGATCACCTGTGTCACAGGTGTATGTGTTTTATGCATAGAGTAGAGATCTTCTTTTTCAGCTGTGTGTGCACATTAATGTGTACCTATTTTCAAAATCGACTCATGTCAGTTTTAGTTTTGCTTGATTGATTTTCTGGCAAACTGACATTGGGAAGATTGCATAAGGATCTCCTGATAGTGCCCATATGCTTGCTCTCTTATCAAATTCTCTCTGTCTTGGTGTTCTATGGATGAAATACTTGTCACCTGAGCTATCCATCTGTGTCTCAGGTGAATGCTGTTGATTTCCGTAGGTCCTAGGGTATCTTATCTACTCACCTGTGTCACAGGTCCTTCTGTCAGCTGTGACACAGCCACCTTATACCCCTTCGGCCTATATAAGGCGTCGATACGTTTTCCACAGAACCCACGTTCTACGTTAAAACCCCAAACTTCCGCCTTGCGCCAAAACTCCAAATTCTCGACGAAATCGACGTTTCCGCCCCTCGAAATCTTTCGAAGCATCGGAGAAAGCTTTCTGAAGAGCTCCAGCATCAATTCATCCGCGCATTATCAATCTTTGCTCAAAGTAAGCTTCCGCCAGCCCTACTTTGCGCCTGTTCTTTCTTAGGGCTTATGTTTTTGCTCTAAAGCCTAATCCATTAGCGCATTGTTAGATGTTAGGGTTGGTTTAGCTCCTGATAATCTTTCAGAACCTATCTTGCTCGAAATTAACCACCGAAAACCAGTAAATCTCTAGATTTCTAAAATCTGCCGTCCGCCTCCGCACGTAGCTGTGTCACCGCTAGGGTCTCACCTGTCACACAGGCAAGTCTATTCAAAAGGCTGAGACCTCGGTTTGTTACCAAGTCCCCACCTGTGTCTCCCCATTCTCACACAGGTGTCTCACACAGCTACTATCTTTTGCATCTCAGGAACACCTCTTACCTATATTCTGTCTTATCTATCTTGTTTCTACAGATGTCTTCAGATTCTGATAGAGCTGACAGTGGGGTCAAGTGGTCTGATCCAGAGCAGTCCAGCTTTGAAATCAATATTTCAGATTCAGACCAAGAAAGAGAAAGGCTGAGACAGAAAGCAGAGGTTGCTGAGAGAAGAAAGGCAAGCCAAAGGGCTTACAGGCAGAGGAAAGCAGTTGCAAAGAAATCAGCTTCTCAAGCTGGTAAATCCAGCTCAGCTCAGCATGCTCCACCCAAGAGGACAAGATCCTCAGCTGCTGTTGAGCACACATCCTTGGGAAAGGAAGCAGCTAAGAAGCAGAAGCAACCAGCTAAGAGAGGTTCAAAGCCACCAGTCACTCAAGCAACCCCTTTCAGATTCAGATATTGGGGATGACATCCCAATAGGGCTCAGGGCCACTCTAAGGATGAAAAAGGCTGAAGAACACTGGGAAGCTATCAAAGCTCAAAAGCTTGGCAAACAGCTAGATGCAAAAGAGCAAGCTGAAAAAGAAACTTCAGCTGGTCCATTGACCATCTTTTCTTCAGAAGAATTGGCCAAACACGATGCCTTAGCCCTAGAGAGGCTAGAAATCTATGAAGAAGCAAGAAAGAGCCAAGCAAAGCTTAAAGAATTTCACAAACAAAAGGAAATGAGAGAAGCTGAATTGAAGAAACTGAAAGCTGCTCAAGGCAAAAGCAAAGCAAGTTTTCAGAGATATAAAACTCTCATAGCAGTGCAAGCTTCCGAAGAAGAACGTGGCAAGGCTCTAGCCAGAACTGCCACTCTTGCTGGTATAAGAAAGCAGAAAGCCATGTCAGAGGCTGCTAAGTTCAGACAAGAGAAAGCAGCAAGACTTGCTAAAGCCTCTCAGCCTATTGGCATCGTGGTCAGAGAACCTGAAGCCCTCAGTGGAAGAACAGGCTGTAGCTCATGTCGAGCAGCCTGCAGAAACCTCCCGAGATTCCTGAAGCAAGTCACCTCCTGCTACTGCACCTGCTCAAGCTCCAAAGAGGAAAAGATCAGAAACTGTTGTGATCAGTGATGAACCTCAAGCCAAGAGGCAGCCAGATGCAGATGTTGAAATTATTTCAGAGACAACTCAGAGCTCCAAGCCATCCTTAAAAGTTCAGTTTGAACAACAGACGTCTGCCATTAAAGAGCTTAAGAAGGAGATGCCCACCACCTGTGTCACAGGTCACCAGCCCAGCCAAGTCAGATCTTCAGACTTATCAAAGAGGAGTAGAAGAACTCAAAGCTCTACAAGTGTAGAATCTCTCTCCTCGCTGGACGTTCAAAAGCAGATGTCTCCTTCACAATTCTTGGTGTCGGAGGCAGAAGAACAAGCTGTCAAAGAGGCCCAAGAGCCTTCATCTTCCAAGTCTGCATCAGCAAAGTCTTCTGAAGCTGCCAAACCTTCAAGTCCACAGCTGCCTCAGCCAGCTGTGTCACAGGCACAAGAAGTTCAAGCTCCAGAACAGCACCGGTCTCCATCACCTGTGCCACCGCCAGCTGACCCAGCTCCTTCAGTTCAAGCACCTGTGTCCTCACCTGTGGCACAGGCAAGTAAGTCAGCTGAGCAAGAAGAAAGCTCCGAGAGCTCATCAGATGATGGTAGAGGAGTGTCTGTAACTCCACCAAGGCCAAGAGAACCTAGAGCTGATTCTGATGAAGATTACCAAGCAGAAAGCTCATCTCCCAGTGCTGAAGCAGCCGCAGAGGAAGAGGAAGAAGAGGCTGAACAAGCAGATAGCTCTCCCAGTCTCTCAGTTGGAGAAGAAGACCTGGAAACTAAGTATTATTACATCTTCTCCCATGCTTTGAGGACTGAGGCAAATCAAATGCAGTTCATCTCCCGAGCTGTGGCCAAGAAGCTTCCCAAAAGTGATCCCCAGAAATCAAGAAGCAAAGTTGCCTCCATGAGCACAAGTGCTTTCATAAGAATGAGGTCAGCTTGCCCATATTTCAGTGAAGACAAGGAGTTTCAGGATGCATCTTGCTCAGACCCCAGATTTCACACTAATCTTCAAAGGGGTGTCTACCATGAAATCCTTGCTTCCAAGGGATTTGTTGATTGCAAGGCCATCGATTGGTCTGCCCTGACTGACACCAGACTGCAGAGTCTTCAATCTCTCATCCAAGCCTCAGGTCTGGAGTTCATATGCAATCTTCAACAAGATTATGACCCAGAGGTCATTAAGGAATTTTATGCCACAGTCTGGATAGAACAAGAGAATCAAGATGTCATGTTATGGAAGACAAGAGGCCAGCTGCTTTCCATCACAGCTCCAGAATTCAACAGTCTGTTTCATGCACCATTGGAGCCTGGGATGCCAAATCTGTTCAAGCTTGAGCCTGTCTCCAATGCTGACAGAAGAAGATTCTATCCAAGAAATTTTACATTCCCTGCAAATGCCCCATCAGATCATGTGTACTTCAAGGGCATTACAATCACAGCCAAGCATCTGGTTAAAATTCTCAATGTCACTCTTCAGCCCAAGGGAGGCAATACAGATGCTGTTTACAACTCAGTTTGGCAAGTACTGGTGCACATAGCTAAGAATGTACATTTTGATGTGGCCAGATACATTTTCCATGAGATTGATGCTGTCCAGAAGGACAAGAAAGCCAAGCTCAGATATGGGTCCTATATCATGTTTATGATCCTTCAGAGAACAGGTCTTCCAGAATCAACCTTCGACATCTCAGTGAAGACCATCAAGACCCAGCTCAGGCCTCAGGTTGATGATCATCCTGATGAGGTTGCTGTTCCAGCCCTGTTTGGAGATTCTCCAGAACCAGCTGTGTCAGCTCCCGGTGACACCGCTGCTCCCACAGCTCCTCAAGCGCCTGCTCCCCAAGTGCCTGTGCCTCAGGTCCAAGTGCCTACCGGTGTCACCGCTGATACTCCTGCAGCTGACCCAGCTGAGTTAGTATCTGTGACACAGGTGGCTGAAGATGGCACCCTCTCGTCCTCTCTTTTGTCTCAAGCAGCAGCCAGAGCCTATCAGAACAAAGTGATGCCAACTCAGTTTGCAGCTCTGCGCCGAGAGAACCTTCAGCTTCGAACAGAAGTCAACAGTCTGCACTCCAAAGTTGATCTGCTGCAGGCTCAGCTATCAGAAGTTCTCCAGCTGTTGAAGACCAAGCTCTGAATGTTTCTCCTCCTCAACCCTTTTTGTGTTTTAGTGTCAAAGGGGGAGAGATGTGTGTAAGGGGGAGAGTTTACAGAGATAGGGGGAGAGTATTTTGGATACAGGGGGAGAGAAAATTATATTTTCTGGTGTAGTCAAGACTTGTTTTATTTCTGATTCTTCTGTCTTGATTACAATTAACTAATCTTTTGATCTGATTTAGCAAGTTACTACTAAGTCATCTATTTTGCTCTGATGCAGTAATATTTCAGTAATGCTCTGATAAAGTAGTTCATGCTAAATTGTGTTGCTCTGATGCACATGTCTTCTTAATGTTGTTGCTATGATGCATATATCTTCTTGAATGAAGCTTTGTATCTACTTATGCTCTGATTCATATAATCATGTTAAGAATTATGCTCTGATACATATGTCTACTGGCTCATGCTCTGATACACATGCCTATTGGCACTCTTATACACATGACCAGTGATGTATACTCTGATACACATATCCATTATGAATCTTTGCTATTTATACTCTGATACATATGACCATTGTGAATCTATACTCTGATATTCTCACATGCTTTGACTCATACTCATATACTCTGGTCATTACAACTGCATCAGAAGTGACACATATCAGTTCAGATATATCCTTTATGTCATATGCTCTGATACATACACTCTAGAATGACATATGCTCTGATACACATTCTCTGAACTGATAAAAGTGTAAGTTGTAAGAAAAATACTGCCCATATCCAAAATCATAATCTGTGCACTAGCCTGATTGAAGCAAATCTATTGTGCACAGCTTCAGGGGGAGTATATTCTGATCAACCTGCACATGTATCTTCTATTCAAATCGTTATGCGAATTTGTTGAATGGGTTGCCACTAACCACCAAAAAGGGGGAGATTGAAAGAGCATCTAGGCCCCAAGTTGGTTTTGATGGTTAATGGCAACTCAAACTGGAATCTAACGTTTACATTGAGTGTAGGCAGGTTAGTAGGTTCCAGGAAGAAGGGTCATCAGGGAAAGGATGACCACCAAAAAGGGTACAAGGGTGGTTTCCAGGACTAAGGAATGGCTGTGCTAGGCAGCTGTGCCACAGCTGTGAAGAAGCCGGTGCTGTGCAAGGAGTTGCAAGCAAGGTGATGGTGGCTTGATGCGTCAAGGGCCGTGACTGCAGTTGGTGGGCAGGTAAAGCCTAGATTTGCTAGTTTCTTTGAGTCCATAGGAAAAACCCGTACTATCAAGAGGGATGATGCAGTAATGATCTGTGGAGGTTCTAGTTGCTCAATGCTCAGGATGTTGGACAGTGGCACTAATGCTTTGAGGTTAGTGGCCCTGTGTCAACAGTTTTGCACAAGTGTGAAACTGGTTTTGTGCTTGCACTCTGTAGTGCTAGCAGTAGAAAACCCTAGGGGTTAGAGTCACCGGTGTGACACAGCTGTGTCACAGGTGGTCTAGCGCTCTGTGACTCAGGTACATCTCTGTACCAGGGGAGAGCTTGTAAACGCTAAGGGACCTGCGCTGCGATGGCTTGTCTGCTGAGTCGGAGGGCTGTCGGAGGTTCTCTCCTTATTAGGTTTCAGAGAGTGTTGTATGCTGAGGGCATGTCGTGTGCCAGGACCGGGCTGAGTAGTGCTGCTACGTCAGTTAAGGGTTCACCTGTGTCAGCCTCCGGTGACACAGGTGTCGGTCTGCTCGAGCCGGTTATAGGTTGGGCGTAGTGTGTAGCTGTGTCACCGGTGCCTGTCACCGGTGGCTCACTTAATCCTACGTGGCAATAGTGTAACGGTCGGTTCCTGCGAACCCTATATATAGGGGACCAGGGGAGGTCTTCGACCTTAACCAATCAACCTTTGCCAATCCAGTGAATCATATTCAACCGTTGCAAAGCCTCTTCCCACCGAACAAAAGCCAAAGTTTCCTAAGTGTCAGTTCGGGTGAGTTAGAGTTCTTGAGCAAAGAGCATTGGTTCCTCCAAGAGTTGTTGCTGCTGAATCTATTACTCTTGGAGTGTCTACTCCTAGACGGTGTAGGAGTCACTGGTATCACCCAAGCTTGTGTGGGCTGAACCAGACGTTTGTGAAGGTGAATCGAAGTCTACCTGCTGCAAGCAAAAGGACTTCCACAAGCAAAGGAAGAGGCCTAAACGTCAGGTACTCGGAGAACAAGCACGATTTGGTGCTGGCGATCTCTTCGGAGTAGCCTCTCCAACGGAGACGTACCACTCTGTGAAGAGCTGGGAACTTCGGTGAAAAACACACTGTCTCCTTGAGTACTTTCCTGTATTGTCTTTAGCTTCCTGCTTGCTTGCTTGCTTGTGAGATCTTAGACTTATTCTGTTCATCTGTTATAGATCTCCTTTATACCTGTGTTTCATTAGCTGTGTCTCAGTTGCTATATATCTTATCTCACACCTGAGTCAGTTACCTGTTACACAGGCACATTGATTGCTCATCATTTACTAAGTCCTTAGAACACCTGTGTTAGGCACCTGTGTGACAGCTGCATGCTAATTTACACATCATCTGTTGCCTGTGTCACTCACCTGTCACACAGCTAGCTAACCCTGGTTCCTGTTTAAGGCTTAACCTATTCAATCAAATTAAAAGAAGTAATTTTTGTTAGCCTCCTATTCACCCCCCTCTAGTCGGCAGGATAACGGCTCTACATGAAAAGATGCCCGATCTAGGTCGCTCGAGTTAGCAGTAAGGAGATAGTCGAGTTCCCTTAGAGAGTTCCTCGTGCAAGCACCTTCGGTAAGATCGCACAGTCATCACCCCTCCGACCGCCAGTCCGTCTCAGGTTGCGCCAGCTCCAACCTCGAATCGTCAAGCTATGAACAAGCCGATGATAAGACGCTCCGGGCGCCGTCGCCTAGCACGCGCATTCGACAAGCTTTTTCAGCGGGTCACGACAAGAGCACGAGAGTTTCTGGTGCAACCAACGGCAACTCAAGAGGAGGTGATGTTTTTACTTCTAGTTTTTCCTAGCAGTTTTTTCTTATAGTAACTTATAAATGATATTTCAGTCAGTTCACAGTTTTTTAAATATCAAGTTCCTAGTTCGATATTTATTTTTTCAGACTGCCTATCCGAGAAACTTCTCGAATAAGACAGTCGGGGGCTAGATAAGTATGTGGCATCAAGCGACAAACCGGCGTACACATGCGCGTACCGACAATCCAACCTAAGCAAAGGGAAAAGGGTTCTGCGCTGCGACCGTCTGGGATGAGAGGAAAGCCCCTTAACGTGTCTACAGGTGACAGGGGAAGCCACTGAGCCCCTCACCTGACTAGACCTAAGGCCTGGCCGACCAAACTCCCCGGTTCCCGCAGCAAAGTTCCCCGACTCCGAGCAAGGGAAGAAGAGAAGGTACAAGTATGACTAGGCCAACAAAATCGTACGCTTACCAGCCACCCCGACTACTTTGAACAGAAGGCGTCCCAGATAGAGTGCAATGTCATTAGAGCAAGGGTTACGAGAGGTTCACTAACTAGCGTCCAATACCCCTTCGACAAGGGAACACAGGTTGCTGCTATGGCTATGACAGACTGTACGAAGACCACTTATCGTGTTTACTGATGACGAGGAGCCTCTGAGACCTCCATCCGACTAAACCTAAGGCCTGGTCGATCGCAGTCAGCGGCATACGACGCAACTCGTAAAGCCTAAGTCAAGGAAGGTGGACGCGAAATTCGACTAAATCCTCGAGAACCTTTGCATCTAACAACATTCACAATGCAGTTGTTTTTAAAAATGATCAACTTTCAGGAAACAAAACACACAGATTAAGCACAGTTACTAATCAAAAAGTGTTAAGTCAGTTTAGCAGGCTATCTGCATTCAGCCATTCGAGACCTCTTCGCCTCGAAATCAGTTCCCTGCTCCTCCTCCGACTGGACCAATCGCTCCTCTAGGTCCCGGACAAAGCGAGTAAAAAGGCAAAAGGTTAGTTTTAGTAAAAGCAAATTACGACTAACATTTTCAGTTGTTGACTATATCTAGAAGCACCGCGACCAGGGGCTAGACCTTCGCCCAAGTCGGACAACAGGCGTCCTGAGCTAGGGGCTCAATGAACTCCACAGCGGACTAGCCCCATGCTGGAACTAACTTCCCCAGCCGAAGAATGCCTGCAGTATGCACTGCGGATTGACTTCCCGGCCACGAATAACGTGGCCGAGCATGAGGGTTTGCTTGCCGGTCTCTGAGTCGTTTTCGCACTTGGTATCCGCCGCCTACTCGTGAGTAGGGACTCACAGCTGGTAGCGAGACAAGTGTCCAAGGAATGTCAGACCTTAGACCAGAACATGGCAGTTACCGAGCAGAGGTGAGGAAGCCGGAAAAGAAATTCATCGGGCTCAAAGTACGGTACATCCTAAGAAAGGATAACTGCCGAGCCGATAGTCTTGCCCGCCTGGCGTCCTCACGATCTCTATGTCCACCCGGGACCTTTGCAAAAAGGATTTCGACGCCGTCCATCACTTCTAACGAACCGGTGGACGAAGGAATGGCCATCCTCAGAACAGAGTACCATTCAAGGACGTCCCCAGGTATTGACGCTCCAAGGAGAGCAGCGGGTCGGCTCGTTGCTCCCCTCGGTCTTGAGGATTCGTGGATAGAAACCATCTGCATGTACCTTCTCGATCGAACTACGCCTGAGGACGATACACTTTTCGAGCAAATTGCCCGGCGCGCCAGGATGTATTCCCTGGTCGATGGGGCCCTCTACCGACGAGGGGCTCACGGAGTGCTCATGCGGTGTATCCCTCAGACGCAGGGTATAAGATTACTCGAAGGGATCCATGGAGGGGTGTGCGGGGCACATGCATCTTCCCGAACCTTGGTCGGAAATGCCTTTAGACAAGGATTCTATTGGCCGACAGCCCTCTGTGACGCGAGCGAGTTAGTGAAGCGATGCTGTCAGTGTCAAATTCACGGTAGACGCGTTCACCAGCTCGTCCAAGCATTGCAGACGATTCCCTTGTCGTGGCCCTTCACGACATGGGGCCTGGATATTCTGGGGCCCTTTTCGGTCTCGCCCGGGGCTACAAGTTTCTGTTCGTCGCAATTGATAAGCGCGCTGCGGTTTCGCTAACATCAGCAGTACAGTGGCGCAGAAAAAGGAAAAGATTTTTCATCACCACGCGAAATTTCCGCCACGATGGTTCCGTTTCCTAGAAATAAGCCAGGCGGACGCGTGTCCGTGATCAACGGATCAGATCAGAAAGGCATTCTGTATTTTTTCCAAAGGATTATTCCGATAAGGTTCTTTTTGCGACTACTCGGTAGAGATTGAGTCTACTTGGAGGAGTCCTCGACAAGGACCGCTTGGGTCGCCTACTCGGAATTCTTCTCCGACAAGGGCACATTTCTAGCAAAACCATCATGACCTCACTTCACGTACTGATGGGGGGCTTGATGATGAATAGTACGGTATCCTGCATATTAGGGGTATCCGTGTACAGTTCCCCGGGACTTTAGGAAGGTACCACGTATCTAATAAGGATCCTCGGATGATAAGGTAACCCCTCTAAGGATGGAAGATTCCCCTTAAACTAGGAAAGTTAATCCCGGCGTTTAAGGAAGCCAGAGTCCTACTCGGGCGTAAGTCCACGTCCAGTACGACCCTGGGTACCCCCTATATAAGGATCAGCAATCCCATAGGGGAGGACAGGTGGCAATAGGTCAAGCTAGGTTCAATAGATTCAACTAGTCGCAGCTCAAGATCCCAGGAGGCAAAGCTCTAGAAGACCCACAGTCTCGAAGGAGTCGAGCCCGGAGGATTAGCTAGGATTAGTCTATGATTAGGCCTAGGATAGCCACTAACATACACCCCCATTGTAAAGCGTGTTCCCGATCAATATATAGCAACAGGACGTAGGGTCATTATCCTGAGGGAGGCCCGAACCTGTATAAAAACGGCTGTCCCCTGCTGTCAGATCTCTTTGGCGCTTGGGCCCTAGAGGTCCCTACCCCCCAGTAATCATCATCTCGCGAGTACCGTAAGATCGCCGGTTCACCGATCGTCGACAGATTTTGTGCTTGCACTCTGTAGTGCTAGCAGTAGAAAACCTTAGGGGTTAGAGTCACCGGTGTGACACAGCGGTGTCACAGATGGTCTAGCGATCTGTGACTCAGGTACATCTCTGTACCAGGGGAGAGCTTGTAAACGCTAAGGGACCTGCACTGCGAGGGCTTGTCTGCTAAGTCGGAGGGCTGTCGGAGGTTCTCTCCTTATTAGGTTTCAGAGAGTGTTGTATGCTGAGGGCATGTCGTGTGCCAGGACCGGATTGAGTAGTGCTGCTACGTCAGTTAAGGGTTCACCTGTGTCACCGGAGGTGACACAGGTGTCGGTCTGCCCAAGCCGGTTATAGGTTGGGTGTAGTGTGTAGCTGTGTCACCGGTAGTTCACTTAATCCTATGTGGCAACAGTGTAACGGTCGGGTTCCTGCGAACTCTATATATAGGGGACCAGGGGAGGTCTTAGACTAGAACCCAATCAACCTTTGCCAGTGAATCATATTCAACTATTGCAAAGCCTCTTTCCATCGAACAAAAGCCTAAGTTTCCTAAGTGTCAGTTCGGGAGAGTTAGAGTTCTTGAGCAAAGAGCATTGGTTCCTCCAAGAGTTGTTACTGTTGAATCTGTTACTCTTGGAATGTCTACTCCTAGACGGGTGTAGGAGTCGCTGGTATCACCCAATCTTGTGTGGACTGAACCAGGCGTTTGGGAAGGTGAATCGAAGTCTACCTGCTACAAGCAAAAGGACTTCCACAAGCAAAGGAAGAGGCCTGAACGTCAGGTACTCGGCGAATAAGCACGATTTGGTGCTGGTGATCTCTTCGGAGTAGTCTCTTCAACGGAGACGTACCACTCTGTGAAGAGCTAGGAATTTCGGTGAAAAACACTCTGTCTTCTTGAGTACTTTACTGTATTGTCTTTAGCTTCCTGCTTGCCTGCTTGCTTGTGAGATCTTAGACTTATTCTGTTCATCTGTTGTAGATCTCCTTTATACCTATGTTTCATTAGCTGTGTCTCAGTTGCTATATATCTTATCTCACACCTGAGTCAGTTACCTGTTACACAGGCACATTGATTGCTTATCATTTACTAAGTCCTTAGAACACCTGTGTTAGGCACCTGTGTGACAGCTGCATGCTAATTTACACACTATCTGTTGCCTATGTCACTCACCTGTCACACAGCTAGCTAACCCTGGTTCCTGTTTAAGGTTTAACCTGTTCAATCAAATTAAAAGAAGTAATTTTTGTTAGCCTCCTATTCACCCCCCTCTAGTCGGCACCTTCGATCCTTTCAGTAGATATGTAATGCATGAATGTAGATATGTAATGCAGGTTTTTTTGATTAAATGGACATTGAGAATTTAAATCAAGTAGTCCTGGTATTCATTAATTCATACCTCAAGAAGGTAGATCCTTCTTAGTAGTACACCAAGAACTTGATACACGTACTTTGATTTACAGGACTCTTACACACTGACTGACTCTCACACTTGACTCGTAAGATCGAGTCTTATTTAGGATACACAGGACTCTTACTACTACACAATTAGGCTATACTTAGTAGAGTGGAGTGGAGTGGAGAGGTCTGCAAAGCGATGTGAAGCGATGTGTGTGAAGCGATGTGCGAGGCGATCGTGTGTGAGGCGATGGTCTGTGAGGTGATGTTTCCTAAGCTCTTCATGTCCTCCTTTTATAGAGGATTGCCACCTTCAGGTTGGTAATAAGCATGGATGTCACTTTCAGTCTTGTGTAGTGCTGATGACAGTAACCTGATAAAGTTTATTCCATCAGGTATAGTGCAGATTCTTTCTGCAATAGTATCTTGATTGCCGACCCCCATTTGTAGCAATGATAAAGTTTATTCCATCAAGAATAGTGCATATTCCTTCTGAAATAGTGATTGTTGCTTTGCTCTATTCGTACTTTTGTTTGATTGGACATCTTGTTAGTTTCCTGGGGAGAAATCTGATATTCCCTTGGATTCTCCTTCTTCTCCTTCTTCTCCTTGTTTTATGGAATAATAATTAGGAATTGGGGATGATGATTTTGCCTGGCTGCATTGCACAAAATCCTCACTGAGGCTTCTAGATGGTGACATTGTTTGTAGAGGCTAAGGATTTTCATCCATTCTTTGAAACATTGCTTTGTATACTTGTAATTGAAGCTCACTTTCTGGTATATTTGGTTCCTTCAACAACAATTCTTTTGTGATTCCTCCTTCAACTGGGCCACAGTTGTCCTCTTGCCCTTTGCTTGATATTTTCTTCTTTCAAGGACGGGTTTTATGTCAAAACCTATCCCACCATCTTGCATAGTAGCACCGCCTTAGAGTTGCAGGGAATTGGGTTCTGTGGATGCTAAGAACCCATTTCATGATCCATGGCATGCTGGTCTTAGCACAGAATTTCATGAGTATAAAAGGATATTCTTTTAAGTCCTTGTTGGATTCTTGAGTAATAATGTTGATGACTTCAGTGGGTAATATTTCAGGAATAGCTCCCACCTTGAGCCACCAATTGTTGAAGAACCATAATGGTATTTCTCCATATTTCTCTTTGAAGCGAATGAACCACGAATGCTTCATCTCACAATTTTGCACTAGAAGCACCCTTTCCCATGCTTTCTGATAGTCCCAATAGTTATACTTTTTGTTGAGACAAGAAGCCGAATATATAGTTCTGGCTACATAAGGATTGGATGATCTATCCCATTCTTCTAGGGATATGACTTTCTAGATAATTATCTTTGTGAAACCCATTTCTTCTCCATTCTTTGTATGGTATATCTGTGCACTCTGTGTTTCACATAATATTGTTTCATAGTAGATCTAATCCTTCCCTGGATATTCTGGGATGAAATAAGATTGTTTTGGAAAATATTTTTCCCTAATACTCTTGATGTTAAGATCTGAATCCTCAAATTCTAGAGGCAATATAATTTCATCTTGTTTATAAATATAAGATGAAGGATTGCAGGATGATATTTCTCTCGTGGCACTGGGGTCTTTGGCACAATGCTCCCCACTTGATATTTATATAATTGCTTGCTTGGGGAATATTCTATCATCTTTTCTGTTGATAGATCCCTTTTAAGTGCCATGTCCCTGTAAAAATTCTCGAGATAAGAAATCAAGGAGTGATTTCATTTCCCCCTTTATATATTCAATTTCAAAGTCAAAACATGATAATATTGCTTGCCATCTGGCAAATATCTATTTGGAGACTAAGTTCTCCACATCCCTTTGAAGAACATCTTTTGCTGCTTTGCAATCTATTCTCAATAAGAATTTTTGATTTAATAGTTCCCCTTGGAACTTTGAGATGACCCTGACAATTGCCAGAATCTCTTTCTTGATAGTAGAATAATTTTTTTGAGCATCATTCTAGGTTCCTGATGTGAACCTAACGAGTTGCTCTTTTGAGTCCTTTCTTTGTTTCAGGATTCCCCCATAATCATAATCTGATGCATCTGTTTCAATAATTTTGAATGCATCCTGATCTAATATAAACAGGCAAGGTAATCTCTTAACCTTGTCTTTAATCTTTTTTACTGCCTGCGTGTGTTTAACTGTCCAAGTAGGAGGATTCTTTTTTAACCTTTGGGTTAATATTTTTCTATCTTTTGCAAGAGCTTCATAAAAATCAGAAACATAGTTTAGGCATCCCAAAAATATTTGTAATTGACTTTTCTCTTTTATTTCATCTGGAAATTTGTCAGCAAACTCTATAACTCTACTGACGGGTAGAACTTGGTCATATTGAATTTTGTAACCCTAAAATTGTTTGTTTGTTTGGAAAAGCTTCATTTTTCTTGTAGAAACTACAAGACCATTTTGAATGATGATTTTATAGAATATGTTTAAATGCTTCCAATGCTGATCAATATTTTGAGAGAAAATCAAAACATCATCTATATAGACAATGATGAATAACAAGTGTGGCATAAAAATTTCATTCATGATTCTTTGAAATTCTGAAGATGCATTCTTTAGCCCAAATGGCATCACATTCCACTCATAATGCCCGAAAGGAGTAGTGAAAGCAGTTTTATACCTGTCTTCTTCCTTTATCTATATTTGCCAAAATCTAGATTTCATATCAAATTAGAATATATCTTGGATCCTTGAATTCTTCTAATGAAGTCATGCTTATAAGGGATAGGGTGCCTTATCCATTTTAGTACTTTGTTAAGGGGTCTATAGTTTATTACTAGTCTAGGAACACCCCTCTCCTTTTCTGCTGCATTCTCAACATAGAAGGCCACACAACTCCACGGTGAAGAACTTTTCCTTATTAGACCCTTTTCTAGTAGCCCTTTAATTTCTTTTTTACGAATTTCCAACAGTCTATTATTCATTTGGATTGGTCTAGCTTTAGTAGGAATCTTATTTTCCTCAAAATCTAGAACATAAGACAAACCTCCTTCATGCTTCTTACGATGCCATAATGCAGAAGGAAGCTCAGAACAGATATCCTTTGTAAATTTTTCTTGTAAAGCTTTTAGTTTTGCTTGAAAACTTAGATCACATAGGGTTTTATTGATTCTAACATTTTGTATTTCTGTTGATACTTCATTTATGAATTGTTCTTTACGCACAATTATTTCCTTGAGATGATTTAACAAAGTTTCCTCTGGTTTTGAAGAAAACTTTAGTTCTACATCCTTTCCTTTTATACTAAATTTGATGCTGTCTTTGGTAACAAGAAATGGTCTGATTAAAGATAGGAATGGTGTTCCTAATATGACTCCTTGTTTTAGATTTTTGACAAGCAAAAAGGAGATTTTTAAGCAAATACTAGAGATACAAACGTGTACCTCAGGGATTTTATAGTTTACCTTCAAAAGGTTTCTGTCGTAGCAACGAGGCTAGACAGTAAACTTGTGGCACCCCCGTACGGCTCCACGGACCGACGAGGGTTACACGGGAAACTACGTTGTGAAGACACCGCTGCCGCATACGCGGGTTACCCGACGCGAAGACGCTCGAACTCGCTGTGATGTTGCAAACCGGAGAAGTGGAGGAGCAAGCCAACTAGTATTTCAGAATTTCTGGATCCCCTCAAATGGGAGGGGTGTCCCTCTATTTATAGGGAAAAAGGAGGGGTAAGGGAGATTACAGGAATGCCCTCAGGCGTTTTACAATTACGCCCCTAGATGTACTAACGCCCCTAGGGGCGCGTAGGTCCTTTCCTTCGAGAATATTCTAGGAATATCCCGGGGGTCCCACCCGTCATGCACGGACTGTCGCCGTCACGGTCTCGGCATTTAGCGGTCTTGGTGTCACGACGAGGCTGGTATGGTCGCGGAGTCGGCATCGAGCGGTCTTGGCATTACGACGAGGTTGGTGTTGTCGTGGAGTCGGCGTCGCGCGGTCTTGGCGTCGCGACGAGGTTGTTGTTGCGCTGGTCTCCTCTAAGTATGAAAAGCGTCGAAAACCGGGTAGCGCGGGGACCCCTTCCCCAACAGTAGTCCCTCGCCGTGCGGGTGGTTAACCAGTGCCCGTCCGGGCCGGCGCACCGATTCTGACGGGGTTGGCGCGCTGACCGGACTGACGAGCTCTGAGTTGCTGTGACCTTCCCGGGGTCATGGAACATGAACGCCAGCAATCTCGCGGTAAAATCAAAGACTTAGAGAAAATCCTTCGGTCCAACCCGTAATAAAATCGAGGACTTAGTAAAAATCTTCGGGTCCAACCCGTGCACAAAAATCGAGGACTAGTAAAAAGCTCGGGTTTCAAACCCGTGACAAAACCTGGGATTTCTTTTTTTTCTCTCTTCTTTCCCTTTTTTTTTCTATGCTCGCCTGGCCCGAAACGCCCTAACGGGCCCTTGCTGGGCGGCTAGGTCACCCGGCTATTTCAGGCAGCGAGCCTATAAAGGCCCACCGTGGCCTCCTCCAGGGGACCTCCCCCTGCCGGGCTCCCCCGCCACCTTTGCGCCGCCGCCCGAACTCCACTTGACCGCCGCAGCTCGCCGCCCGGGGAACGGCCCCGAAGCTGCTGCTCGGGGAGTCCTCGCCGCCGCTCGCAACCACCCCGGGTCCAGCCGCGCTGCTTCTCGGAGGGAGCTCCCTGGCCGGGGCCCACCGCCGACACCCCTGGGATGCCGCCCCCGGCCGCTGCCGCGTACGCGCAATAGATCCACCGTCTAGCGCAGTGGGCCCTGATGCACCCCCACCGCCCAGTTCCCCCACCTAACCACCCCACCACCCCCAAATTCCTACCCCCTGACACGGCTAGAGCACGAAGCCCCCCCACCACCCGACTAGATATGCCAGTAATGTCCACCGGAACACCCTAGGATCCCCCCCCTTTTTCTGATCCCCCCGCCGGCTGTGCAGCGCCAACACACGCCTATCGTTGGTTCGGACATGTTAGACGAGACTCTAGAACTTTTCGCCAACAGACCATTTGGAGAGTAGCCAGGATAGTAGGGGTGGACGGTTTGGCGTATGCGTTCGGGACAACAGTTGGAGGGTTTGAGATGGTCGAGTGTACTGTTTTGGTGGATGGTCGGTGAGACACTGCGCGGAGAGCCGGACATTACTTCTAGAGGAACGTTTGAAGGTCGGAGCACGGTCCTAGGGTTCGGACTGTCTTGGTCGGATGGTTCGGGACCAACAGTTTGGAGGGTCCCGAGATGGTCGGGTTCGACGTTTGGTCGGATGGTTCGGGACCACACTTCGGAGGTACGGGTGGTCGGGCTGGACGGTTTGGTCGGATGGTTTCGGGACAACTAGAGGAGATCCGGACCTTCTTACGGACGGACCTTTGGATGTTTCGGGATGGCGCGGGTTGGACGGTTTGGTCGGACGGTTCGGGACGCAACAGTTTGGAGGGTCCGCGACGGTCGGGTTGGACGGTTTGGTCGGATGGTTCGGGACCAACAAGTGGAGGGTCCGGGATGGTCGGGTTGGACGGTTTGGTCTGATGGTTCGGGACTAACAATTGGAGGGACGAGACGTCGGGTTGGACGGTTTGGTCTGATGCTTCGGGACAACTAGAGGAGATCGGGACCTTCTTTCGATGCCGCGACACAGTTGGAGGTTTTGTCGGTCGGGTTTGGTCGGATGGTTCGGACACACAGTTTGCGGCTAGGGTCCGTAGCGTGGTTGTCGTGGCATGCATTGGTCGGAGATTCGGGACAACAGTTTGGAGGGTCGGGACGTTCGGCTGATGGTTTGGTCGGCATGGTTCGGACCAACAGTTTGGCGGGTCGAGACGGTCGGGTTTCTTTGGCTGTGTTCGCTCGATGGTTACGAGAGAACTAGAGGAGAGACGGACCATCTTCCAGACGGACCGTGTTGGCAAGTTTCGGGACGGCATCGGGTTGGTACGGTTTGGCGATGGTTTGGTACAACAGTTTGTGAGGTCCGAGACGGTCGGGTTGCACGTTTGGTGGATGGTTCGGGACCAACAGCTTGGAGGCGTCGGGACGGTCAGTGCTGCGTTTGGTCCGGCTGGTTCGGCGAGCAAGTAGGAGAGACCGACCTTCTTCCGGACGGACCAGATGTGCAAGTCGGACGTCGGCGCTGGACAGTTGGCTGGTCGGATGGTGCGGACAATCGAGGAGATCTAGACCACTTCGGACGGACCTTTGGACAGTTCGGACAGTCGGTTAGGCGGTTTGGACGCGGTCCGGAGACTCACAGTTTGGAGGGCCTGAGACTGGACGGGTGGACGATTTGGTCGGATGGTTCGGACAGCAGTTTGGAGGGTCGGGTGACGGTCGGTTGGATGGTTTGGTCGGCACTGGTTGTAGAGACTAGAGGCGACCGACTTCTTATTCGACGGCGACCGTTTGGAAGTTACTGGGCACGGTCGGGTGGAAAGTTGGTCTTCGAACGGTCTCGGACACACAATTTGGTAGGGTCCGAGACGGTCGGTTGGACGTTTGGTCGATGGTCACGGGATAAACCGTTTGAGGACCGGGACGGTCGCGGGTTGCACGGGTTGGTCGAATGCTTCGGGACATAAACAGACGGAGATCGGACCTTACTTCGGACGGACCGGTTGGAAGGTCGGGCACACAGTCGGGCGTGGACGGGTATCTTGTCGCATGGTCGGGACAACTAGAGGATGATCCGGACCTTCGTCCGCGGACCGACCGAAGTTGGTAAAGGTCCGGGACGGTTGGGTTGGACGGTTTGTCGGACGTATGCGTTCGGGTCACTAGAGAGAGATCCTAGACCTTCCTCGGACCGACGTTTGGAAGTTGCCGGACAGTCAGGTGAGACACGGTTGGTCGATGGTTCGGGTACCAAAGCAGTTTGGACGGGTTTGAGACGGTGGGTTGGACGGTGGTCGGATAGACGGTTTGGGACAATTAGAGACGCATCTAGACTCCACGGTACAGTCGATTGAGACGGTTTGGTCGGATGGTTCGCGGCACCAACCTGTTGGAGGGTTTGAGCCGGTCGGTTCGACGGGCGTTGCTGCGTGGTACGCAGAGAACTAGAGGAGACGCCGGACGTTCTCCTGGACAGGAGCGGAAACGTTCGGAGAGTTCGGCACGGTCGGGTTTGGACGGTTGGGTCGATAATTTTTTATGTTCTGGACCAAGAGTTGGAGGCGTCCGGGCACGCGGCCAGGTCGTCGTGAGACGGTTTGTCGGATGGTCGGGACCAGCAGTTTGGATGTGTCGAGAGCGGCGGTTGACGGATTGAGTCGATGGTGTCGAGACCTAACAATTGGACGGTCCGGGACAGGTTGGTCGACGGTTTGGCTCGATGCTCTCTTTTTTGTCGTACGGGACACTCACGAGAGATCCGACTTCTTCGGACGACCGTTTGGAAGGTCCGGGCACGGTCGGGTGCGACGTTTGCGTCGGTTGATGGTTCGCGACACTAGACGAGATCCGACATTCATGTTCTATTTCCTTTTGTAGACAGACACGTTGGACAGTTCCGACAGTCGAGTTGGACGGTTTGGTCGAATGGTTCGCGGACAACAGTTTGAGGGTCCGGGACGCCGTCGGCTGGGCTGTTTGAGTCGGATAGGTTCGGGTAGAACGATGAGGAGACCGGTCTTCTTCGGACGACGCATTTGAAGGCTCCGTCTTACGCGTCGGGTTGGACATGTTTGTCGGATCGGTTCAGGGACAATTAGAGGAGATCTAGACTGTCTGAAAGCTCTCCGACCTTTTGGATGTTCCAGGACAGTCGGCTTGGCCGCGTCTTGGACGTAGTCCCGTATGACGTCGGGTGGACGTTTGTCGATGGTTCGGGACCAAACTACGTATCAGCGACGCGCAGGTACGGGTGGTGGTTGGACGGTTTGCTCGGATGTTCGGGACGCAACAAGTTCTGGAGGTCGGAGACAGGCGGGTTGGACAGTGTTTGGTGACACATAGTTCGGGACTACCACTGCAGATCTGGAAGTGTGTTCTTCCGACGGCCCGTTGGAGTCGCGGGGTCGCACGGTCGGGTTCCGTTTGGTCGGACGTGTGCGGGTACACACGTTTGGAGCAGGACTGAGCCGGTCGGGTTGGACGATTTGACCGCGGATGGCTTTTTCGAGACAACAGTTGTAGGTCACGGGACGGTCGGGTTGCATGGTCGTGGTTCGTATCGGTTTTGGAGAACTAGAGGCATAACGGACCTTCTTCCGGACGGACCGTCTGGACAGTGGTTCTGGACGGTCGGTTGAGACGGTTTTGGTGCGAGATGCTACGGACCACAATTTGAGGCGTCCGAGACGGTCGGTGTACGGTTTGGGTCCGATGGTCGGCATAATAGCTTTGCGAGGGTCCTACGAGGCACGGGGTCGGGTTGGTACGGTTTGGCTCGAATGCCATTCGGACATCAAGAAGAGATGCCAGATGACCTCACTTACCAGTGACGGACCGCTTTGGAAGGTTCGAGCTGGTCGGGTGCACGGTTGTGTTGGATGGTTCGGACAACTAAAGGAGATCGACCTGAGCTTCCGGACAGACCGTTGTAAGGTGCGGGACGGTCGGGTTGGACGGTGTGGATCGGATCGTGGTTCGGGCAACTAGAGTGAAGATCAGACCTTCTCCAGGACAGACCGTTTGAAGTCGCAGCGCATAGTCGGTTGGACGGTTTGGTCGAGTGATGTCGGACCAACAGTATCGATGGTTTGAGACGGTGGGTGGCACGGTTTGGCGCCGGACGGTTTGGGACAATTAGGAGATGTATACCTTCGGACGGACGCATTTGATGTTCCAGGACTGAGTCGGTTGGTGACGGTTTGGTCAGGATGGCGCGGATTCAGGACCAACTGTTGGAGGGCTTGTGATGGTCGGGCTTGACGGTTTGGTCGGATGGTTCGGACCAACACTTTGGTAGGGCCCGAGATGTCTGGGTTGGAGTGTAACTTGTCGGATGGTTCAGGGACAACAGTTTGGAGGGTCGGGACAGTCCGGCTGGACGGTTTTGTTCGAATGGTCGGGACAACTAGAGGAGATCCGGACCTGTCTTCCGACCCACGGACCGTTTGGAGGTCGGGCCGGCGCACGGTCGGGCTTTGGACGGTCTTGGCTCGAATGCGTGCGGGGCAACTAGCAGAGCGAGATCGACCTTTGTTCCGACGGAGCTGTTGGAAGTTCCAAGAGACAGTCGGTTCCGACGGTTGGTCGGAAAGGTTCTGGGGACCACAACTAGTAGGAGGTTTAAGACGGTCGGCGTTGGACGGTTGGTAGGATGTTCGGCCTACAACTAGAGGATGATCCGGACTCTTCTTCACGGACTCGGACGATTTGGAAACTTTCGGGACGGTCGGCGTGGTACGTCCCTGGTCTGGATGGTTCGGACACTACGAGGAGATCGCGCGACCTTCTCCCGATCGGACCGTTTGAACGGTTTGCGGGACGTCGGGTTGGACGGTTTGATCGGACGGTTCCGGGACAGCAGTTTGGAGGGTCCCGAGATGGTCGGGTTGGACGGTTTGTCGCATGGTTCGGGACAAACAGTTGGCGGTCCGGGCGGACAGTCAGGTTGGCTGAGTTTGGTCAGATGGTTCGAGAGAACTAGCAGGACAGCGGACCATCTTCCGGATGGACTCGTTTGGCAAGTCCGGTCGGTACGGTCGTGCTTGGACGTGTTTGGTCGGATGTGTTTGGGGACCAATAGTTTGGAGGGCCCGAGTCGGTCGGATGGTTTTTGACGAGTAGAGAGAGCTAGACTTCCGTACGACAATGTGGAGATCCCGACAGCGCGAGTGGATGGTTTCGTCGGATGTTCGGACAACAGTGTGGAGGTCTGAGCACGGTCGGTTGGCCAATTGGTGCGATGGTTCAAGACGACTAGAGAAGATCTGGACCTTCTTCCGGCCACGGACGTTTGGTCATGTTCTGGACCATTCGGTTGAAGGTTTGGTCGGATGGTATCGGGACCAACAGTTCTGCCCAGCGGTCGAGATGCCGTTCGGAGGTTGGAAGTTTGGCTCGGAGTGGTTCGAGAGAACTAGAGAGCAACCGGACCTGTCGTCTGGACAGACCGTTTGGAAGTGCTCCGGGACGGTTGGGTGGACGGTTGCTCGGATGGTCGTCAAGTACCATAGTTTTATTGTCCGGGACCGGTCGGTGGTCAGCACGTCTTTGGTCAGATGGTTCGGTGACCGAACGTTTGGAGTCCGAGACGGTTCGGACTGACGTTGGTCGGATGCTTCGCGGGACCAACGTTTGGAGGTCCGGGACGGTTGGGTGGATGGTTTGTCGGATGTTCTGGAGAACTAGAGGAGAACCGACCTTCTCCGGAGTGACCATAGTTCAAAGTCCGGGACGGTCCGCGTTGCGCACGGTTAGCTGGATGGGTTGGACATGCGAGGAGATCTACAGATCTTCGGACGGACCATTTTGCGAAGTTCCAGGACAGCGGTTGGACGGTTTGGTCGGATGGTTCGGGACATAGTTGGAG
>JAGXJF010002641.1:0-241814 GCA_019208055.1 Stipa capillata | reverse complement strand
TTGTCCGGTACAAGAACAAGCATTGGAAAGATATGAAAGAACTGAAGGCTTAAAGCGAGCTGGGAAATCAATTGTACGACTGGTGATAGGACTTTGCTCGCATCCAAAAAGTCTTCGCCAGACTCATCAACCTTGAAGTCATCAATCCGATGGGTGAATTCTACGCCGGCCCCCAATTTCCGAAGCCAAACTTAAGCAGGCATCAATAGAATCATTGTTTCTGTAATTGAAGAACAATTGTTTCATACTTGTGACCGTCGTTGGAGTGTACATAATATATGCCTTATAAATCCACCATCTCCTGGTCGTCCTCAACTTATGTGTCACCCCACAAGAGTCGCCATCGCTCTGCCCTAGCTACACCGCCGCCGCTATGAGCTTTTTCCACCGCCACTGCAATTCGGCCTACCGAGTCGCCGCATCCTAATTCCGCACACTACAGCAGAACAGGTCACCACTGACGGTCGCGAAACACCCTCTACTGACGGACAGGGGGCCCGTCACCCTGGAAATGTCAGTGGAGGGGGTCACTCCACTGACGGGCAGACGGACCGTCAGTAGTGTTTGTTACTACTGACGGGCGCATAAGACCCGTCAGAGGAGACCCCCAGTCAGAGGCACTTGGTTGTGGCACTACTGACGGGCGCGTCATAATAGCCCGTCAATAGAGGTCGTACTCCACTGACGGGCGTTCCGTAAGTGCCCGTCAGTAGAGATCTGTATTCCTGCTAACCGAAAAGGCTTTGTGTTAACTCATAATCACAGTTAGATTATTCATAATAATAGGCTATAGCATTATATTATTCCTAATCACAGGCTATACCAACTATTCATTCACAGAGTCAAATCTCATAATCACATAACACATTTGTAATCACATAACGGTTGGCACTTAAGACATTCATAACACGTGGACATGGAACTCCACGCAGGAGGCAGTGTGGATCAGATGTGGATGTCAAGGCTCGTTCGGTGATGAGGACATGACCCCATGGATACACTCGCTTCCACCTCTACTTCCACTACTTCAACTACGTCTGCTGCTCAAGCTATAAAGCAAAAGGAGGTCCATCAAGATTGTCAAGAACAAGCGAGTATTCAAGTTCAAGCTCTCGGGAGGAGGAAAGAACGAAGTTCATGTGACCATGAAGATGTCCCACATGAATTGGTACTGTATAAGAAGTTCTCCCATGTCACTTTTGGTCCAAGGAGAGCTAGAGATCAAGTTTCACAAGTTGTGGACTCTAATTCGGATTGCTGAGACATCTCTGACTTCAAACTCCGATTTGGGTGATCTTGGACTTTGTGGAAAGCTTATCACGTACTCTTTCGAACTAATTTGGCCCCCCTTAAATTCCTCATGAGCACGCCACAATGACGAAAATAGTCCAGGACTATTTCTGAAACAAACCACCTCTTTTCTTTATATACCCACTAGGTTGTTCTCTTTTGTTTTGGGTTTTGTTTAGTTAAGAGTTTGCTACCTTTGCAATTGTTTTACCTTAATTCTTGCCTGTTCTTCGATTGCTCACAGGGATTAGAACCTCATGTTCAGGTTGATCGTGCTTCTCACATCATCAATAACCTACTGGAGTTGGTTTAGTGATTTCTAAGGCGCATCGTCGTCGTATAGTGTAATCGAATCGTCAAAGTCGTCTCTACAAATCGATAGTTACTTTCTCATCGAAAGATCAGGACACCGATTGTTCTATCATTTGGGGTGGCGCCCGGTCGAGCTTAGGCTCGACAACGAATGGAGGAGGGGCAGGAGCTCTGTCTAGGCTACCTAGTAGCTAGGTCAGGAGCTAGCCCAAGATGAGTGAGGGAAAGGGGCCAGTGGATGGGGCTTGGCCCAAGAGAAGAAGGGAGAGGAGCGACTAGGAGAAATGGGTCGGCCAGTGGCTTTCGGCCTAGGCAGCTCGGGAGGAAAAAGAGGATTTAAAGAATTTAAGAAAAGGCTAGAAATTCAAATAAGCTCTGAAAAATAACAAATCAACTCTGAGCAATGTCAAAAAATTCAAGTGCATACTCTAATATGCGAAAGCCAAATAAAATATTTTCAACCAAAAATTAATGTTTAGTTTAATCATATTAAATCCAAAAAACAAATCAACTCTAAGCAATGTCGAAAAATTCAAGGGGACACCTAGAAGGCAACCCAAGCGACTTCTACCACTACACTTGAATTCTTGCCAAAGATTAATATGGAAAATGCAACGAAAATGGAACGAGGACTGGCCAGAAAAACCTCTGATTGGTCTCTGTTTTTTGGGGGGCATCGTCCTGTCCTTTTATAAACAGGAGCGACTTACAAGTGAATGTACATGCCTGCCTTAGGCAGTTTACGGTTAAACCCTACTTTACATCACAGGACTCGGGGCCAATTCGTATTCTCCTCCTCGCCTCTACCTACTATATGCACCGGCATCTACCCAACGCGCCTCGTTGGTACGGAACGCCGCCCCGTTCAATGCCTTCCTCGGTGTACTCTCGATCTTCGCCCTGACCACAGTGTCATCCGCTTCGGGACCTCAGCACCTTCCCTCGAGACGCACGTCGTCTCCCGGACTTTGTGCACCTCATCCGGACACCACGCCCATACCTCGTCCGGACGCACCCCGCCAAGTCTTCTCGGATTGCCTGCACTTCTGCACATTTACAAGAGTTAATACCACTGGTCGAGACGTTCGGGGGTACCTCGGCCGGGTCGTCGGGACGGACTCCTCAACACAAGAAAATTCTAATTAAGCGTTATTTAATTCAAAGAAATACCAACAAAATTTGCAAATCCTAATTTTTAGATAAAAGTTTTAAAAATCTCCAAAAAAAATTGTTCTATTACAGGATTGCAAATTAGAACATATGTGGTGGACATGGCGTGAGTACACTTGTGTTGATTGTTTGATTTTCTTTTACTTTTTGCCGCTGAACAGTGATACACTCGAACAAAAACAGAAACGATCGAAACAACCAGCTAGTAGCACATTGCGATTTCTTCCACGCTTAGACAAATCTCAACTAACCTTGACTATAATTAAGTTTTGATATTAATACGGTTTTCGTCATATACACGCCCAAGTATAATATATAATAAAGTTTCAATATTAATACGGTTTTCGTCATATACATGCCCAAGTGTAATATACCTGTGCAGTTTGGAGCTTCCCTTCTCTCCTTTTGCTGCTTATTATGTGGGCCTATCCTATCCTGCCATGCGAGTGGGCCTCGATGGGCTTTTGGTGAGCCCTGCAAAGCCTCACAAGTGCCCTAAAAAACTCAGTTCCAAAGCGCCGGGAGGCCATTTCCCTCTGCCCTCAAGACCTGTGCCACTTGGTGGGCACCGGATCTACCGGTGGAGCTCCCAGTGAGCACCTGCTCTACCTGGTGGAGATCAAGGTGAGCACGACTCAACCCACTCCTGCCGGTGGCATGCCATACATCCAATGTGGAAATAGCAGCCCGACGGGATCAATTAAAGAGAGGGAACACATTCTTCTTGAACCAGTAATTTCTAAAAGAAACCAAAAGATGGAGTATTAGGACCATGAGGCCTTGTTTGGTAGCCCAAAACCCCAGAGGATCCTAGCCTTTTTCCACGGGCTGAAGCCCACACGGCCCATTATATTAACCCAGGGCAGCCCGCCTGCGTGTTTGGGCACCCACGACGGGGGCGGCCATTCCCTGGGGAGGAGCGGCACGCCTGGCTAGGTCGGGGAGAAAACCCGCGACCGAGCGGTGCCGCCTTCACGATTTGCTCTGCCTCCATATCGTGATTTGCTCCGCCTCCGCATACTTCCGGCGACGGCGACGGCGACGGCTGTACCTCCTCCCCTTCCCTCCAGCGACCGCGTCTCCTCGAGCGACGGCGACTGCATATTCACGTCTCCAGTCTGGTGAGCATCCCCCTCCTCCTCTGCGGCAGTTACTTATTCCTCTCCTCCTATTCTCCCTTCCTTCCCCTGCTTCTATGCCAAGATTCTCACAGATCTGCTCTTAGGGTTTCGTTTTGAGGAAGGAGGGGAGGAGGCGACTGTTGCTCTCAAGGGAGGGTCATGGAGAGATTCTGCTGCCACCGCCTCAGCCCAGTTGCCAGCTCCCGTTCCAACACGATATACACTCTTATCACTCGTGCTGCTGCAATTAGTTCTTGTTATTGCTGTCCACTCATGATGATGTTGCTGAGGTCCTGATGTTCTTGCTCTGGTGTTTGTTTATCTGTTTTGTCGTTGTTTTATGTTCTAATAACTTGAGCTAGCAGATCACATTGTTCAATCTCGTACGCCAAATTTTCCACTACTGTACTTATACTCCCTGTTAAGAAAACTTAATTTTTTAGATAAGTACTCTATTTTTCTAGACAGCATTAACGTGCAAAGTTTTCTGGTATAGATGCAAGACCAAATACAGTTTTTTGGTATTATACTCTGATGATTACAAAATGGCAATGATTAATCTTGCCTGAGATTAGTGTAACCTGCTGTGGATCGATCACGAGTTCATGACCTCACCATTTTAATCTTGCCTACATTAATTTACAACACGTTCGTCAAACTGTGCAAAATTCAGAAACAGGCACATAAGGAAAACAGTATTTACACTTATTGAGGATTTCAGCCATGAAGCGCAGAAGCAACAAGTATTACAAACTACAAGATTTTTGTTTCAATTTCTTCCTCTGTTGTATCATGTGCACTTTATTGCAGACTAGAACAACAGGTGCACTTGATGCTGATCATGTTTATTTTTCCATCATTGAATTCACTTAGAAAACAAATTTTATGTAAATGCAGATAAAACCTCCGTCGTCTTTGGCTAGTCATTTAGTTGATTGTGTTCCTCTTTGGGGCCCAATTTGTTTCCGAGACACTTACACCTGATAACCCCCCATTGAAGGTATGTCCCAAATTATGTGGATTCCTACTTTTTCTAACTCTGTTCCTGATTCTTTCGAAACATGGCTGTTTTAGTATTATTTTCCTGATCTATGCAATGGGCTTGTCTATTATTTTTGGCAGTTCATGGCATTATTAGGGTATATGCATAAACAGGCTGCGGAGGGGCAATATTGTGTTCTCTGATTTTTGCGCACTAGCATTTTTGTCAGTGTTGATCCGCTTATAATTTATAATGTCAGATCTTACCGTGTGATATTGCGACGATAATTTTATAAGCCCCAATCTTCTCTAGAGATGCTAAAATATATGTGCTAAGCTCATTGTCATGTAATGTACATATGCAATTTGCTATTTAAATGCAACGTTCCTGAAAAAACCGGTACTGAGGTCAGATATTCAGCCATGTGCACCAGTTCAGGCTATGCATATGGGTTTGGAAGGGTATAGGACAGGACCAGTTCAGGTTTTTGGTAGTGGAAAAATTATTTGTAATGCTAGGCAGGATCGTGTGCTGTGTAATTGGCAATTAAATCTTATATAATGTATGACATATTAATTTAATTAATTCAACTAGTTACATTTTTGCGTCAAGAGCTTGGTTCAATTCGGTTTGCTTTGAGCCCATAGTGGTGTGTATATTGGGCACTAGCTGTTCTGCTGTAGGAGACTGTTTGACTAGTTCGAGTTGAGAAAGTGGCAGGGGGAGTTTGATTCCAATATACTTTGTCACTCTTTTTTCTTTATCTTGATGATTGATGTATTAATGTTTGCTTATGAGCATAACAGAGTGTATATTCTATCATGTTCGGCTGGGCTCCTTCCCTTTCTAGTTATATCGAGCTACGTTGCCCTACTAATTCAATTTTTCAATAACAATTGCCATGCAGGTTAATGGAAGAGAGCTCCAGTTCTTCATGGTCGATGGTGACTTAACAAGTTCGAAGGGAAATGGTCAGTCAGGTCTGGTCCAAGGTGCGCATCTTGTGGTCATTTTAGGTCTTTTTTGTGGCATATGCCTTTGATGAACATCCAGCTTGTTTGCTTGATAGTCTCTTAGAGCATCCGCAACAGCTTCCCTATCCGGTTCTGCATGGTCAAATTTTAGCTCAAACTCAGAAAAACATGCTCCAACAGCTTCTCTAACTGGTTCCCTATCACATCCCATTCTGCATTGGCTCTCCCTCAATCCCCATTTCTAGCGAACGCCTCCGGTTCTGCAAACGCCAACTGCCGCTCCCGGAGACCTTCGCAGCTCGTCCCCGCCAATCTCTTCCCCCCCCCCTCTCTGCAACTCGTCCGTCGGCAACTCTTCCCCGCCATCGCCCTCCGTAGCTTGTCCTCATCATCGTCCGTCCACGGCTTGTCCCCTGCATCGTCCCGTCCATGCAGATCCGGCCGAGTTCTCCTCCGTGCGGATCGAGCCGAGTACTCATCCGCGTGGATCCCCCTCGTCCGCACCGGCTGGATCGACGTCGACTGCCCAGCGTCTCTGCCTCCGTTCAGATCCCCTACCTCCCGGCCCGCGTCCGGCCCCCCCTCGTCGCGCCTCTCCGCCTCTGTCAGAAGACAGATCGAGGCTTCCCCTCCGACCAGATCGAGGCTGCCTTCGACCCGTGGGACTGGATCCACCTCCTTCTGGTCCACAGCGATGGTGCCGACATCTCCTCCGACGGGCGGAGGTTGTGCTGGTGCTGTTCCAGCAAGGAGGAAGAGCAGGTACGCTACTTGTGCGGCTGCCTCTTCCAGTGCGTCCAGCGGCATCAACTCGTCGTCCCCCTTTCGGGTCGGTTAAGCCCGCGCTGCCTCTCCTCCTTCCCCAGGACCGGATCGAGCCGCTCGTGTGGACTCCCCTCCCCGGCGTCAACCGCACCTCTGGAGAACCCTCCCCAGCGTGAAGGTCTCCTCTAGACTCCCCTCTCCAGCCAAGTACCGATTCCTCCCCTTGTTCACTATTGAGAAGAGGGAATGGCAGTACTTAGCCATTGTTAGTGTGATTGTGTATGCAAATGTTTGGCACTGATTTGGTATTAGGGTAGCGCACGGATGTGATTGTGTATGCAAATTGATATTGTGGTTGTGTATGCAAGTGTATGAGAAGAAGGATTAGCACTTGTTTGCACTGATTTGGTACTAGGGTAGCGCATTGATGTGATTGTGTATGTGCAAAATTGTTAGTGTGATTGTGTATGCAAGTATATGAGAAGAAGGATTAGGAGTATTAGCACTGTGAAGCATCAAAATGATGTTAAGAATAATCTTTGAAAGCAATACTGGTAGGAGACTTGAGATTATTCAATTTCTTAGCTTGCAATTGATGCTCACTTTTGCTGTTCTTAGCTTAATGTAGTGTATACAAACTTATATATTGTGCTTGTGTTTGTATACACTGACCTAGTAGTGCAAGTTGGGAAGTCATGTGCATCACTCAGTAATAGTGTGGCAGTGTATACACTAACCTAGTAGCTTGCAAGTTTGGAAGTCAATGTGCAGTCTATACAAATTGATATTGTGATTGTGTTTGTATACACTGATCTAGTAGTGCTGTTCTTAGCTTAATGTAGTGCATACAATATTTCTGTTGTGCATTCTCCTAATAGCATTATTTCTCGGATTTTATTTCGTAGCAGCATGGACAACGATCCGAATAGAGAGCTTGTAGGATGGTCTTGGACAATAAAACGAATAGAGGGTATAGTTTGTGACATTAAGAAGTTAGTGGATGATAATCTGGTTCCTGATTCTTGTACCTGTGGTACTGATATGAACACTATGCTCCTTTAAATAGAAAATCTTATCATTTACCTTAATCAGGTTTCCATTCATTCGAGCGAGTTGCTCGAAGAACAAGAGCTTGCAAAGGTAGATCGCGTGCTTCAGGAGAATGAGAACTGTGTAGAACTTGAGGATCTTCAACCTGTTGACAATGAGTCAGACTACAGTGGTAGACGGTTGGACTGGGAGTATCTTGAGGAGGAGAACCTATATTCTGACTAGTGATTAGGATAACTTGTATGCGTAGGAAGTAATATTTTGGTTGTTATGTACTTAACAAACTTGCTCCACTATTTAATTAAGACTTTAATGTAGTATTTGAAGAACTATGTGATGTATTGAATTTAATGTAATATACTTATGTTGCTTGCTTGGAAGTGTTGTGATTTTCCATGAATCGTTCTAGCTGTGCAATATTTTAGCTTTCTTATAGTTCTTGTTCATAGAAGAGGGATTATCGAATCATATTACATAAATTTATTGAGTGGGGAAAATGGTGGGGCCAATTGAGAAGAGAACCTAGATTGTAGCCCTATTGAGGAACAACAATGCCAGTTGAGCAGGTCCTTTCGTCCAATAAGTCAAGTAGGAAGAGGTCGAAAAACTTCAATAAGAGGGAGGACATTGTGCTGGTCTCAGCTTGGTTGAATATTAGTTTGGATGCAGCGCAAGGTAATGAATAATCTCGTGCTACATATTGAAAAAGAGTTACTCTTACTTTCATGAGAACAAAGACTTTTGAGTCAGATTGCACCCGAAATTCACTGTTGCACCACTAGTCCACTATGCAAGAGCATGTTAACAAATTATGTGGTTGTCACGGTCGGATTGAGAGAAAAAGGCAAAGAAAAAGATAAATTTTGTTCTTATGTCTTTACTTAAGTTTATAGTTTATTACTCTGTTGTCAATTGGAGATATTCAATTTTGTAGATTATTCGAGCTTGTGCACTTTACAAGGAGGAAGAGCGGAAATCATTTCAGTTCCTGCACTGCTAGAATGTGATGCAGCATCATCCAAAGTGGACAGACAAGTTGTCCCAAAAGAAACAGAAGGTGAGCATAAGCTCTATAGCTACATTTAGTCCTGCCAATAGCTTTGCAGGTGGTCTTGATAGTCAGGGAAAGGCTCCAAGTCAAGAAGATGTCTCCTTGAAGAGGTCTATTGGAAAGAAAGCGGTGAAAGATCAGTTGAGGCGAGGTAAAGCTTCTAGCAGCTCTGATGGATCAGAAAAGGTTTACATGGAGGCATTGGATAATATTTGGTCTAGGAAGAGTAAGACGGATGAGATGAGAGATCTAAATAAGGATGAGTGATATGAATGAGCCTACACACTGGAGCAGGAAAGGATTGCAACTAAAAAAGAGAGGCTAAAGCTAAAGAGGCAGGAGTTAGGGTTGAGGAGAATGGTCGAAGAGGAGAAGATTATGAAGATTGACACCTCTACGATGGCCAGTCCCCAGAAGCAGTACTACATCTATTTTCAGATTGACATCATTGCTAGAAGGTGCTGCGGGTTAGGTTAACTCTCATTGTGTATTTTTATTACTATGTTGTTTAAACTTTCGTAAGAACTTATGTTGTTTGAACTATGTTGGATGAACTTTGATAAGAACTTTTATGCTGAACTTGGAGAAGATCTTTTTTTATGGAAATTATGTTGTGAACTTCTGTTATGGACTATTCTGACTTTGGAATACAATAGTTAAATACAGCATATGAGACAACGATTACATTATCTAAATGAGTGCGTACATGAAAAACAAATAGGGATTACATTGGAATTACATAAAACTAGTCCCTTCCAAAACGTTGCCACAGATGCTCGACTAAATCGGCTTGCAACTGAAAGTGAGCCTGCCTATTACTAATCGATTGATAAGTTTGAATGAAGTCTAATAGTTTTAGGGTCTCTTCATGAGACACGGTCACATTCTCTCTGGCTCCATCATAATTGTGGTCTTGTGTGCCTTCATCCCCTTCCTGTTCTCGGTCATGATAACACAGGCGGTCATGATCTCTCGGAGGATTTTTTTTGGTCCCAAAAACAAGCTGGTCCCCTAATAATGGCGAACCGAGTTTGGAGAACTTCGAATGCTTGTTCCACATCCTTCCTTGCTGCTTCTTGAGCCTATGTGAAATATCTTTTCTTATTACCTTGGGGGCATGATATTTTCTTCACAAATGTAGCCCATGGAGGATAAATTCCATCTGCAAGGTAATATCTCATTGTGTAGTTGTGACCATTGACATTGTAATTAACCTTCGGAGCTTGCCCTTCGGCTAACTTTGCAAAGAGAGGAGACCGATGGAAAATATTTATATCATTGTGTGACCCCGATAAACCCAAAAATGCTTGCCAAATCCAAAGATTTTGCGAAGCCACAGCTTCAAGAATAATTGTGGGCTCGTGCATGTATCCACTATACATGCCTTGCCATGCTGAAGGGCAATTCTTCTACTTCTAGTGGATGCAGCCTATGCTACCTAGCACACCTGAAAAATCTCTTTTATATCCAATCTAGAGTAATTTAGCAGTATCAATCTCATTTGGAGATCTCAAGCACTCATCTCCGAATACTTCAATAATAGCTTTTACAAACCTTTTGACGCTCTGAATAGCAGTGCTTTCTCTGATACGGACATAATCGTCTGAAGCATCAGTTGCAACTCCGTAAGCAAGCATTCCAAATGTAGTGGATAACCCTAAAACACTAGGCTATTTCTTCTTTGCACAAAAAAATCATCATGCTCTTCTACTGCATGCAAAATGCAAAGAAATAGAGGACGACTCATTCTAAACCTGCATGGGTAGGAACATTTATCGGTACACTTGAGGGTCAATAAATTTGCATGAATCAAAATAGGAATCAGTGGCAAACCTGCATGGAAGAATCTTGAGCCGTAGGTAGGGGCATCTGAGAAGTAGTCGTCATAAAGTCTTGCATGGCCTGCAAGTTTACTGCGACGAACTACTTGATGCCCAACCACGGACCCAGCAGGATGTGGAACTTGCATACATCTGTATTGTTCGTGCGCTACTTCGATGGTCTCAAAGATAAGTTGGTCGTCCTCATCGGACGACGACGAATCTAAAAGAGTTTCCATGAAATTAAAAGCTATGACGACTCATGGTGGACGATGAGTGGGTAGAAAGTGCTAATGGCTTTGGTGCTGATTCAGAAGGAAAGAAGAGCAAATGACTCTGGTATGGATGGGAAGCAGGATGAGCAAATGGCTGTGCTTATATAGACCTCAAAATATAGCTGCTGGGAATATAGCCCTTCAAAATTTGCTATTCAAAAAATTAGCCGTTCAAAAAAGCACCATTATAAATATATCCATTGTGAAAATATATCCCTTGAAAATAATGTGGTAGTTGTAGAATATCAATAAAATATAGGATGGTGGGATATGGGGAGTGAGATTTGGAGAAGCTGCTAGAGTGCAAAGAGAAATAGGGAAGGAATCTTTTGGATAAGCTCCCTATCTGGAGATATAGGGAACGAGATTTGAAGAAGCTGCTGTGGATGCTCTTATGAGTATATGACCTCTGTTTTGTTTTGTAATAGGTCCGCTAGTGCAATTTTGCTGTACTTGAACAATTAAATACTTGTTGTTGATGGACTATTACCATAATTAGCACACTCAATTTGTCCTTGATGTTGTGCTATTTGTATGACTTGACATGTATGACTGGTTGTATGAATTTTGTTGATGCACGTGGAATTATTTCAGTTTTTTCCTAATTATTTGTGTGTATTTCAGATTCCCTAATTTTTCATTAATATTTCTAAATTATTTGTGATAGTTTTGAGTTATTTTATGTTATTCCTGATTTTTTATTTAGAATATTTTTAGCATTTTTTTAGAATCATTTATGATTTTTGAAATTTTTTCCTGAATTATTTGTGACATTTTTAAATTTTTCCTATTTTTCCAATTTTTTATGCTCGGGATTTTCTTCCCCTCCTCCTTGTTACCAAGCAGCCATGGGTTTAATTTTCCCACCAGAAAGATCTACCCCATAGGGTGGGAGGATTCGAAATGCTCCTAAAAATCACATATGATTATTTGAGGATAATTTGTATATCACAGTAACTCTACATTGACTACTCATATATCAACATTGGACCCCCTATAATTGTATGTCAACTTAGCTTTCCACTTAGAATTCAATTTTCTTACAACTGTATGTTCCTTTGATTAAGTTCATCGTTATCAACCACAATTTAATTGGAATAAAACAAGGAAATAACCACTACCACAGAAAAGACTTTTACAGCTGGTTCAAAAAGGCTATTTTAGCCAGTTTCGGATCTGGCTGTAGGCAAGGAGAACTAATAATATATGTTATCTCAATTGGTTTCCGAAGCCGGCTGGGATAAAAAAGGTTGAGTCGGTTGACCTAGAAAAGCCGACTGAGATAGAACACGGTCTTAGTCGGTTCAGCAAAACAAACTGACTGAGATAAAATAGTATCTCTGTCGTTTCACCGAGCAGAACCGACTTAGAGAAAATACTATCTCAGTCGGTTCACAGAAGCAAACCGACTAAGGTAAAATTGTATCTCAGTCACTTCTTCCAACTGGAGCAACTGAGATAATATACTATCTTAGTTTATTCTGTCGGATGAAGCGATTACCTTATTGAATTATCCCATCCGGTTTTTGTGGAGAACCGGCTATGATATTATTTTAGACAGACAGGCATAATTCATGTTTCATATCTTAATCTTTCGTATAAAAAGTGTACCAATTGATTTGGTACCGTTTCCATACTACTACCAACCATGTTTGTCCTATTGATAAACATGTCAGTACAAAACTAGAAGGGATGTCACGTAGTCGCTCCTTGAACCATTCGTTGAATCCGCAATTGTGATGTTTGATGATCCAATCATTTGACCATGTTGGATTCTCGTCCCATACAATGTCCATGTGTTCCTGCATATACGGAGCCACTATTGCCATGTCCTGCAATACCGTGTAGTAGACTTGAGCATACTCAATCTGAGTTGGAGTGCTTACTCTCCTACCAAGGGTCCCAGCACCATGCAACCTACCCTCATGTTGAGATCGAGGCACTCTGATGGGTTTAAGATGCGTCATGTAATTAACGCAGAACTCAATGACCTCTTCCGTTGCATAGCCTTCCACGATGCTTCCCTTCAGGAGAGATCGATTTCTAATGTAGTGCTTTAGAATTCCCATGTATCTCTCAAATGGGTACATACTACGTAGGAACACAGGTGATGAGACGGTGGCCTGATCTTTCGGTGAGACGAAGTTAGCTAACGGTTTGGTGAAGTTTGACCTTGACGATCCGACTATACCGTACGCGATGATACGTCTTAGCAATCGCTAAACCAACCTCCGATGGTTATTGACCTTGCGTTAGGCGCGATCAACCTGAACAACGAAGTTTGAGTTCTTGCAAGCAACCGAAGAACTAGCAAGATCTATGATAAATTACAATCTAAAATTGTGAGTATTAAATTGGCACAAGAGATAGAAGAAAGTGTATTAGAATTCCACTAGCGATCTAAATAAGGCGATAGTCCTACACAACTTGTAGATGCGATAATGTAGTAGTAGGTAAATAACTCAATGAAACCCAAAAACTAAAGGGAGAATCCTAGGGTTTATATAAAGAGAAGATGTGTTCTGTTATAGAGGCAGTCTCAGATTATTTTGGCAGTTGCGGTCTACTCGTAAGGAATTTAGAGATGGGGTTAGACAGGTTGGAAAGAGCACGAGATAAGCTTTTCAAAGAGTCCAAGATCACCCAAATCGGAGTCCGTATGCTCAAGATAAAGACATTTGAAGTCAAAACTATCTCAGCAATCCGAATCAGAGTCCAGATCTTGTGGGACTCTATCTCTAGCTCTTCTTGGACCAAAAGTGACGTGGGAGGACTCCTTATACAAGACAAATTCATGTGGGACATCTTTATGGACACATGAACTCATTCCTTCCTCCTCCTGAGAGGTTGAACTTGAATCCTCGCTTGTTCTTGACGATCTTGATGAACCTCCGTTTGTTCTTTATAGCTCGAGTAGCGGATATAGTTGAAGTAGTGAAAATAGAGGTGGCGGTGGGTATATCCATGGGGGCCATGTCCTCATCAACAGGGGCACATCCTTATCTTGTGCACTAGGTGAGTAATCAGATGGACCATGATATCAAAGAACAATGGAGGGAGAAACATCTCTAATTCACATAGAGTCTTGACCATCCCCTCTTGCAGAGCCTCTAGTTCATCGGACTCATCACCTTCTTAGACAGTGTGTTGAAGAAACCACACAGATTGGTGAGAGTCCATTAAACAGTAGGTGGAAGAATATTTGTGTCATGAGACCATGGCTATCATGAGATTTCATGCCAATTAGTTTCAGATCTTCCATTGAAACAAGTCTCTTGATGTTCGTAGAGTAGCCAGAAGGTATTCTGATACCATATAAGCATTGACATAATTCTTTTGTTCTCTGGTTTGGAGAGGATATAACAAGTAGAAGGAAGGAACGTCTTTCCGTTCATGGTTTTCTGCAGTGCTAACCCTGGTCTAATCTTCATATCTTCCATATCAAGCCGTGCACTTAGACCATTTTTGGTTTTGTCAAGCATATTCAGTAAGAGACCCATTATGCTGTCGCACACATTCTTCTCTACGTGCATCACGTCGATCCAGTGCTGGACCCTAGGTGCTTCTAGTAAGGTAAGTCCTAGAATATTGATCTCTTCTTCCAGATGTTCTTCGCAACCGGCTTTTTCTTCGCCCTGCCTCGGTGTTTGAACTTTTCCTTTCCAAGCATGACTTTTAGGTCCTTAACCTGATCATAGATCTTCGTACCGCTAAGTTTCTTTGGAGCCAAGCATTTCTCGACAGTACCATAGAATTCATGAATCATCCGTCGGTACTTGTGATCCTTCCGGAGGAACCGACGGTGACGCATGTACATGGATTTTTTAGAATGCTTAAGCCACCTGCTTGTTGTTTCGACTAGGCATTGAACACACGCATTGGGACCTTTAATAGTGTGCCCCGAATAGTTACCATAAGCAGGATAATCATTGATGGTTACGAATAGCATGCAGCGTAACGTGAACTTTTCCTTCATGTGTGCATTCCACACCTGTACTTCTTCAATCCAAAGAAGTTGCAAATCTTCCACCATTGGTGCGAAGTACACATTAATGTCATTACCGTGTTGTTTTGGACTTTGGATAAGTATTACCATCATAATGTACTCCCGCTTCATACACAACCAAGGAGGAAGGTTATACATGCAAAGATTCACAGGCCATGTGCTATGTCGGCTACTCAGTGCTCAGTACAAAACTTACATTCCTCCCCTCTTCACCAAATGTAGGATACCTCCTATCAATATTTCTCCACTATAACGAATTTCGGGGTGTCTCAACAGTCCATCATCTGTACGCTCCTCCACATGCAACCGCATCAATTTATCCTTCGTAGGGTTCGCATATAAGCGCTTCAATCGGGGAATTATATGCAGGTACCACACCTTCACAGGAGTCCCCTTCCTCCCATCCAAGCCGTCCTCACCATCGTTGGCGTCACTCCTATGCTTGTATCGAGATGCTTTGCACACTGGACATGCACGTAGTTCCACATGCTCTTTACAGTACAAGATACAATTGTTCAGACATACATGTATTTTCTGTACGTCCATTCCCAAGGGGCAAACAACCTTAGCTCTGTACGTAGTTTTTGGCATATGGTTTCCCCTGGAAGCATATAATGTGACAAAGTTAGGAGCAATGAGAAGCTCTAGTCAGTCCAACCGCTGCTTGCCTTCAATTTCAATAGTTCTAGCATGCTGCTCAACTCTATATACTTGTAGTCCGGGTACATAGGTTTCTCCAAATTTTTCAACAACCCAACAAATTTATTATACTTCTGATTATTCTCACAGTTTTCTTCAACATCACGTAGCATCTGATCTAGGTGGTTCTCTTGATGCCTTGATGTGTCATCCGGCGAGACATCCTCTTCTAACACATGGACATCATCAAATGTCTGCTTGACACATGGGCTATTGACAATATCACGGATGTCGTTGTCTTCATCCATGTCTTTGGCACCTCTCTATGATCTTATCTTCACCGTGATAGCTCCAACATGCGTACCCCTTCATGGATCCCCTCTTGATCAAATGTGTTTGGATCTGTGAGCAGCTTGTGAAGCTCTTAAGATTTTCGCAACTTGTACATGGACAACAGATCCACATGTTCCCTCTATTCAGCTAGTTCTAAGAATGTCGAGATACCCTCGATGTAATCTTCACATGCACGGTTCTTGACATACATCCACTTTCGATCTATCTACAAAGTGCGCATATGTTTAAACTTAAGTCAAAGATTGTTAATTCACACAGTATAAAAATAATAACAATAGTATAATAGTCACCAATTATAACTTACAACTCTGTAAAATTCTCATTGTTAAAAATAATAACAATAGTATAATAGTATAATTCTCATTGTTAAAAAGTTATAACTTACAACTCCGTAAAATGATTTTCTTGAAAATTAAATGACCTGAAATTTACAACTTATCTAAGATATCTAAGACCTAACACTTGCAACTTGCATCAATTCGGACAGCATTTAGGACCTTACATATAATCTCAATCAGTTTTTTCCCACTGAGAAAAGATTTCAGCCGGACCGTTGGTGCTCACAAAGATCAAGATGCATGCTCTCTCAGTTGGTTTCCTTTGAAAACCGACACATGTCACACTTACAATCGGTTCTTTTAGAAAACCGACTGAAGAAAGATTTCAGCCAAACCACTCAAGAAGATCGAGACACATGCTCTCTCAGTCTGTTTCCTTCAAAAACCGACACATGTCACACTTTACAGTCGTTTTTTAATAGTCACCAATTGAGCTATCTGTCCAGGATAATTCAAAATTTGAACCGACCAAAACTTTCTCAGTCGGTTCTGCAGCGGGAACCGACTAAGGTATACATTTCCAGTCAGTTTGGGCGATAAATTGACTATGCCACTTTGTCTTCAACCATTGATTCACGTGCCAAACTGCTCTCTGTACCAAGCATTGCGTCGCTTCATCTTCTCCAGCGCCGCTGTGTTCCCTCTACCTCTTCCACTCCGCCACTGCCTCCGCCGCTCAATCCATTCCCTCCTGCTCCTTTTCTACTGCGCCATGGCCAGTCCACCACTGTCATCATTGCCGCTGTCCATCCCGTCACTCTTCGTGGGTCCTCCGTCGCTGATTAGTTGGCCATCCAACTACTCGTCCGAGGAGGACTCGCCGAAGATGGTGGTCTCAACCACTCCGCTGATCGGACACTGCCGACCTCCGACGACGACAATGGGATGGATGACTTCCATGCCAGTGCGCTGCCGCCCGACTTGGATGAGGAAGAGACCGACGAGGACGACAAGGACAAGGAGGAGGCAACGGCGACGAGGACAGCGGTCCAAAGTAGGAGGAGTAGGAGGACGCCACTGCCGCCGCCTACTACTCTTCCAATGACACCTGGGAGGATGATGACGAGGATGACAAGGACTTCAACGACCTCAAAGACTCCGATGGAGGCGAAGGTGGCAGCGATGGCGGCAACGACAGCGACAACACGGCCTCCAAGGTGATGACGACACGGCCTCCAAGGAGGAGGCATAGGTTTAATTAGATAATAAATTAGTCTACAAATTACTACTACTTTGTACTAATTACTAGTCATGTTCAAATATATCTTCTACTATTGTGTTCTGTTCAAATTAATTTTGCGTGTGTTCTTTTCCGATCGATCTCTGCCCTAATGTCCAAAAATCGAACAAACTATTACTGCTGGTTTTCCATAATCACTACCAAAAACAGAAATATTAGTGATGGCTCGCATATTTTAGTGACAGTCAATAGAAAAACCCACAGAGAAAACATTTTCCGTGACGGCGCATGCTAACCCGTCATAGAAATCAATTTCCTTGTAGGTTAGAAGTGAACCGACAAGGATAATATTATATTTCTTCGGTTCCAACCGACACTAAAGATAGCTGAAGGCAACGGAGTTTTCTGCCAAGATGTTAGACACGCGAAGCGTTTTGCGCAAAACAATTTAGTGCTCACATGCCCTAGCAGCCAAATATGCGGAGAAAAAAAAACTATCCTCGCGCGCCCTAGAATCCCAATTTCTCAATTGTTCTCCCAACAATCTCCACTACGCCCTATTCCCGCCGCCTCCACCTCCCTCCCAACCGGCATCTCCCCGCCACCTCCACCTCCCAGCTAACCCTCTCCCCGCAGTTTCCGCCTCCCCCCCGTCCGATCATCTCCCCGCCACCTCCACCTTCCACCCAGACCTTTCCCCGCCGCCTCGACCTCCCTCCCGACCGGTCCTCCCCGCCGCCTCCAACTCTTGACCGGTCCTCCCCACCGCCTCTACCTCCTGGCCACCTCCCGAGATGACGGCATTGTAGCTGGAGAGGAGCCGCGCAGACTGGGCCCAGTCCCGCCTCGTCGCCGCCCTTGATATGCGCAGCCACCACCGTTCCGGTCAGTCGCAGCCGTAGCTGCAACACCAGTAGGTAAAATTTCTTCCCGGCAGCCGCAATGGCGGTGCTCACTACCTCCACCTTGGAGAGCCCAATCAAGCCGCTCGGCCTGTGGCTCCCCACGCCTCCGTTCTAGCCATTTGCAGCACCACCACCTTCGTTTTGTGTCGTCCCTTTCCTGCTACCTCTACGTCCCCGGTCCCACCTCCCGTCACCTCCCGTTCCCTGCTGGCCTCCATCTCCAACCCTAGGTGGTCGTCCCCGTCGCCTCTCACTCTGCTGAGCAGCCTCCATCCCGCTGCCTCCCACATCTGACCACACTCAACAGGTCTCTGTCCCCCTTTCTTCCTTCCTGTGTTGCTAGGAGAAAAATCACATAGCTTTGATGCTTGATTGTTTCAGATGCAGCTTTACAGGTGGTGATTCTATGTTCTTGGGTGGTGATTCCGTGTTCTTGCCAATCTCTTAATGCCACTTATCAATTCACAACTCGAACAAGATTTCGGTGAGCTCTACTTGAACTTCTACATCTCAAAGAGCTATCCCAATAAGCAAAAAAATTTACATGCTATTTCCTGTGTTGTGCTTATTGTGGTTGTGCACTTCTACTTGAAGTTTTGATTGTGCTGATTGATGTGATTATTTGGATAGTTTCTGAAGTGTTATTATCTAGATATGTTAGTACTGTATTGTGTAAGAAGTGTATTCAATGTTGTTTTTGTCATTGTGTGTGGCTATATATATTGGCATGTAATTGTATATATTCGTTACTAGTTCATCATAGATCATGTGGGTTATGCTGACAAATTGAATCAAATAAATGACATTGATAATTTTAAACACAGAACTTCTTAAATGGCGGACCGCTCATGGATGTATAGTGGTTGGCAGTATGGCAAAGCTCCTTCTAATGAATGGCTTGATCAAACCAAACACTTCATTGACCTTGCCTTCTCTTTGCCTGTTGTAGCTGAAAATGGTACCATTAAGTGACCATGTGGCATGTATCGAAATTATTTTAAGCACAAAAGGGATGTTGTAGAGCTGCACTTGTGTAAATATGGGTTTAAGGCAAACTATGAAGCATAGATAACACATGGTGAGAGCCTTGTTGTTAGGCACGATGGATTTGCCCCTTCAGTACATCACGAGGGATATGATAACACTGACCGGATGGATAGCATGTTAGTTGACCTTGGTGGTAACCATCCTCCACCAATTGATCACTACACCATGTACTTTGATTGGGGCAGGAAAACTGTCGGGAAAAGTGACTTACCACGGCAGATAAACTGCTGGGAAAGAGTTTTCCCGGCAGACACGGCTTGCTGCAAATAACGCTACTGGCAAATATATTTCCTGGCAGTTGGCGAATTCCTGGCAGTTTTGCTACCCTCTAAACGATATCTTTGCCGACAGTTAACCATTTTACCGGCAGATTGAAATTATTGTCGGGAAATATTATTCTCGGCACTTTGTCTGCCCTCGAAGCTAATACTTTTCCCGGCAGTTCACCCTTGATCATTCCCGGCAGTTTGGCCTATTTCCGGCTGCTACACTGTGAGGGACCCAGTATTTTAGTTCAATTCAAGGAATTCACAACTAGTGAAGACGGTGACCATAGCCGTTACCTACAACGAACTATGACCCACCCCCGCCCCGTGCGACCAGCATACGATGCAATGCATATGGATCACCACGGCCTGATCGAGGGATCATGATTCCAAACACATACGCCTTACACGTATGACTCACTTTGGCAATTGACCGTACATTCACTTTGTACTTCACTTGAATCAAAAGAAAATAACGAGTTCCTCCATATGCAACCAGCCACGCTC
Organism: Stipa capillata; assembly: GCA_019208055.1. Lineage (NCBI taxonomy): Eukaryota > Viridiplantae > Streptophyta > Magnoliopsida > Poales > Poaceae > Stipa > Stipa capillata. Next base: position 221,762 of record JAGXJF010002641.1, on the reverse strand, counting down.
CCCATTTCAACATACACGCATGACAGACGAGAGGTGGGGGCATATGTTGGACAGCGAGAAATATCATCACACAAGCTCTACAATATGATAATAAAACTAGCTGTCCACATAGTGAACTTTAGAGATACATCAGTCGGCGATAACCGTAAATTTAGTCAAATCTGAAATATTTACAATGCAGCGGATAAACGAAACAAAATCCCGCAGCGGTGCACCAACCGCTGCACAACAACCAAACAACTCCCATGAGTCGAACACGGACCAAGGAAACCGTCGGACTAAGCATCATCATAAAACTCCGCAACGGTTGGCTCACCTGCAAATGTCTAGGAATATCCTAGGTGAGTACAAAAGTACTCGCAAGACTTATTCGTGCTTGATTAAATGTCCTACACGTGCTTGCTCCAACAGTAATTAAACATGATGCATTACCATTGAACCGATACACGGTAAACGCTATGACATTGTCCATGACATAAGCATAATGGTAGAGTCAAAGCATGCTTCAGGTTTCACATGAATACAAGGATGACCACGATAATTAGAATATCACATTTCTCAAATCAGTCAGGGGTAGCCCACACCTCATTTAATTTACAGGTTCATCACAACAACAATTTCAGACAATCTCTCGAACCATTACCGACAATGCGACTACCCTGAGTATAGTGAGTGCATTATCCCTGGAGGTTGCAAGGCTCCAGGGCCTGAGACTTGCCTCAACTACAGTCCGGCATCGACTCCCGGTAATGTCCACGCGTTAACAGGAAAGTGACACGGGAAGTCACCTCCGGTTGGTATGGCAACAAAACTCTACTTACTCCTAGGTTGCCCTCACCTCCAATCAATACCAACCTTATTCACCGTGCACCCCCTCGGCTCTCACATCTCACCTTAACAGGTTGAGTTAATCGGGCAACAATTGAAGTTCTCAACATAATGATACACCCTACGCATGCTAGTGTGCTCAAATCCAACATACGATTCAAACAAGCATTCACGCATATACACACATGAGCAGGGCATATACATAATTACGGAGAATAGAAAGAATGCAACAAGCTCTGCTTGCCTTGGTCGTAGGATTCGGAGACTTGGGTGAGCTCAATAGTTTGGGGTTCTTCCTCTTCGGGCTCTGTCGCAAGCAACACGAGGCACCAGAAAGGAAACGACAAAGGAAAATGAGTTCCAGCATGTATGCATGATGGAAAATGCTAGACATGAGATGCTAAGGTATTTCGTGGATGCTAGGGGTTTATAATGAGAAGCAAGCCTCGATTTGAACTTATAGAATTCAACTGATTATCCTAGCAAATATATGCATGGCATATTGAGTTCAAGTTCATATTAGGGTTGAAAATAGTTAGTCATGAGGAATAGGCATGACTTAAAATATCTTATTAACGAAATTGCTTTGTATAGTTGGAAAGATAGAAGTTGAATTTATCTAGATTCGTTTTAAATTTCTTTAAGAATTAGCACATGGGAGGAATCATTATGGTTTAAACAAGGATGACCAAAATCTTATGTGTAAGCCTTGCAAATGCATTGAACCAAGTTAAAGAAAATTTAGCAAAAATTCTGAGCATATAAATTTACAATTTTTGGAACTAAGGTTACAAGGCTATAGCATTTTCAAATATGCAACCTCTTGCATTAGCTCCTAGCATCTTAATCCTAGCATTATAACCTGCAAAAATTTGCATAGGTATTTACTAAGCACACCCCAAAACCCACCCGCTGCCTGCCCCCTTCTCACTGAAGTGAAGCAGCTCGGAGGAGCTCCGGAGGGTCCGGACCGGCTGCTGAGGGACTTCGGCTTGGACCTGAGCAAGAGGGGAGGAGGAGAGGTGAGGGGAGAAGAAGACGAATGCAGAAAGGGGGAGGAAAGGGAGAGGGGCTGACTCACAGGAAGCAGCGGCGTGAGTTCGCCGGAGCTGCGGCCGGAGCTGGAGAAGACGGCACCGGCTAGAGAGCTACGCACGGGAGGAGAAGAAAACGAGGGGAGGAGCTGCGGGGAGGAGAAAAAGAGGGAGGGAAGGGCCCTGGCGGGCTTTTATACGGAGGCCGGCGAGCTCTCCACGAAGACTCCACCGCCCTCCGTCCCCCAACCTGCGGCGGCGACGTGGCAGCCGAAGCCTGACACTCGGGGCTCACCTGGAAGACAACTCGGAAACAGTCTAGAGTCGGGCAGCCCGGACGTACCGCCCGGAGGTTCTGGAGCGAACCTCCGGCCTTCACAAAATGGCAGCTCACCCTCTCTGGACTCTCCCGGAAATCAATCCGGGGTCCAGCCGGATTCTGGGCTCACCTGGAGGTTCATCCCGGAGGCTCCGGATGGGACCTCCGGTTGCACCGGGATCACCCAATTGCTCTCTGGACTCCCTCAGAAAATGGTTCGGAGTCCATCCAGAATTTCCGGACAGTCCGAAGATTCATCTCGGAGGCTCCGGACTGAGACTCCGGCAGCCATAGGACCAAACCAACCCTCTCTGGACTCCTCCGGAAATTAGTCCGGATTCCACCCAGAATTTCCGGACAACCCGGAGGTTCCGGACAAAACCTCCGAATGGTGCAACAGAAGAGAAAAACTCGTGCAAAAATTATTTGGACCTTGAGAGCATAATATATTTTAAGATTTGTTGTGGTTATTCAAATAAGTTGATTGGTGTTAACTTACTGGAATTGATTTCCAAAGATGAGATATGCACGTATTCTATAAAACATAGTTTTTCAACATTGGAGTTTATGCAAGGGTTGATGCAAGGATGATGACATGTATGCATAATAAGATGCAGAAACCTAATCGTGGGAAATGGGTATTACATACACTGCCCTCAAAACCTTTCCCGGCAGTTTTAATATCCCTGGCCAGAACCAGATTTCAATCAAACATACACAATGTAAAATCATCCAGTGTGCAGCGCATCAAAGCTATACATTCAACCACAAACAGATTCTTATAAAATCTAGTCATATATATATATATATATATCAACCAAGCAGATCCTTGTGAAATCTGGTCACATATATAATGTAGTCTTCATCTAATAATCATTGTCATAAACAGAACATATACATATAAATTAAGTTTAGTAGATCATCTAGATCTTGCCAAGCCTTTAGCATATCAGCCCTATCCATCAAGCATCCCCACACGAACCAAAATAGTAGAACATCTACACAAGTATAAATATGTTTCTAGCAGTAGTATATGACCCAAAATAACTAGATCATCTAGATCTTGGCTTCTAGCAGTCAACAAACTAGACATATTACAAAAAAGTCTATCAGCACCAACTTCTAGATATCGCCAAGCCTCTAGTATATGTACATGACCTATTATGTTGTCCACCTGAAAAAATGACAAGTGAGAGATGAGAGGGTTGTTGAAAATAAAATCTGACCAACCATTGTAAATTCCAAAACAAGTTAAACAATTATTAGTATAGTCTCTCTTACTGATGGTCTACCAAGTTTTTAGAGCCATGTTAGAGAGTGATGAGCTAATGCTACAAGTGTGGACTAATGACTAACTATATCATACTTTTTTCTCTCTTCTCTCTACCTGAAAAACATTGCTAAAGAGAGGAATCCAGCGATTGAAGGTGCAATCTGATGCATGAATGAGCATGGACTTATTCTTCTACATGTTCAGAGATGTACAGGTAATTTGTTCGTGAACTTTAGATCAGACTAGATCCATTTTGTGAACTTTTCAGAAGAGCTGATATGGCCAGATCATTCTAAATGATGCAAAAGAGCAAGCTCTTCATATACTAAAGCAGGTGATGTTTGCAAACTTTCACGAAAACAAAGCCATTCACTTCAACCTGAACTGACAAGTGCAAAATATGGGCACTAGAAAGCAGTGAAATAAGTATTCTTATTTTGACATCTTATTTTCAGGCAATCCAAGAGGATCCAGATGAGTAGCCTAAAATTTTCTTGTTAATATACTTGGTTCATGTTCCAGCAATCTTCTCATTTTACCAATTTATCTGATCAGTTCAGCAATGGTCCAAGTCTTTCCTGTCAGCAAGTTAATTGATTTCTGTTGCTAAACTAGTTAAAAGTGTGGCAGTTCTTACTTGATCTTATATAGAAGTGTGAGCAGGTTTTTAAGTGCAATAGTTTTTGTTATTACCTCTTGGGAGTTCAGCGTGCTTGTGGCTGTGAGGTTGGTCTTGCCGTTGACTTATGATCCACCTCCAACTGCATATATAGAAGTAAAGACTAGTCAGAAACTTAAGATAATATTTATTGGTAAAATATAACTAAAGAAACATAAGCTTACATGGTTGTATGGCCATGCAATTGATCGTCCTTGAGCTTGTCCCATGGTCGTCACGTTCCCAATACCACGAGGTAGTATAGCATCCTTTTTTACTATATATGTGAGGGACCCGGTATTTTAACTCGATTCAAGGAATTCACAACAAGTGAAAACGGTGACCATAGCCGCTACCTGCGACGGACTATGGCCCACCCCCACCCCGTGCGACATGCATACGACACGATGCGTATGACTCACCACGGCCAGATTGAGGGATCACGATTCCAAAAACATACGCCACAATGCGTATGACTCACTTTGCCAATGGACCGTACATTCACTTTGCACTTCACTTGAATTGAAATAAAATAACAAGTTCCTCCATATGCATCCAACCACACTCCCCATTTCAACATACACGCATGACAGACGGGAGGTGGGGGGCATATGTTGGATAGCAAGCATATCATCACACGAACCACTATGATACGATAATACACCTAGCTGTCCACATGGGACTATATGAATACATCATTCGGCGATAACCGAAAACATAGTCAAGTCTGGAGTATTCATGCAACAGCGGAATAAAAGACCCAAAATCCGCAGCGGTGCATCAACCGCTGCCCAATAGTCACCAAAATCCCACGAGTCGATAGCCAACCAAGAAAACCAAGTAGCTAGACATCATCGAAGTAATCCTCGACCACTGGCTCACCTGCAATGATCTAGGAATATCCTAGGTGAGTACAAAAGTACTCGCAAGACTTATTCGTGCTTGATTAAATGTCCTACTCATGCATTACTACAGCAGCAATAAACATGGTACAATCCAAGTTAACTAGATATATAAATTACGGCATGGCAATAACGGTATAAAGGAAAACTACCGTAATTTAGCTCGCAGTCCAGATTTCATATAATTTTAAGGTAAGACCACAAAAACATTCGCATCATCATTTCCAAATTGATTTGGGGGCAGCCTATTCCCCACTTTAATTATTGGTGAAACACAACATCAGTTTCAAACAATCTCTCGGACCGTTACCGACAATACGACCACTACGGGTATACGAGTACATTACCCTTGGAGGTTGCAAGGCTCCAAGCGAAATTGAGACTTACCATCTAATATATCCTAGTGGCGATTTCGGTAATGTCCACATGGTGATAAGGGAGTGCTTAGGTGAAATCACCTCAGGATGGTATGACGGCAAACACACTTCAAAACACCGGGGGCCGTATTCAATTCTTTAGATAACATACCAACCGTATTCACCAAGCACACCCTCGGCTCTCCCATCTCACCTTATTAAGTTAAAGTTGATTGGGCAACAAGGTTAATTCGCAGCCATAGCTGAACATAATCGCACGACACATCCTAGTCATACTAGTTTGCTCAAATACCGATCACGTGTTTCAAGCAAACATTCACCACATAAACATATATAAGTAAGGCATGTAAATCACAATGTAATATGCAACAAGCTCTGCTTGCCTTGGTCACAGGGTTTCGAATCTTGCTCTGAAGTGAAAGCTGAGTGGTCTCCTTCTTCGGGCTCTAATGCGAGCGATAAGTGATACCGGAAAAGAAACGGTAAAAGAACAATAAGGTCCAGCATGAATGCATGATGAATGATGCTAGGTATGCAATTCTAAAGTGACTTATGGTTGATAGAAACCTCTTGTACAAGAATGTCTTGGTTTAGATGGGTAGAAATGAAATTATAGCCCTAACGATGCATGCATGTCCGATTACCTGCGATTGCAAGTTTGAGTTGAAAATTGCTACGCATAATTGATGGTCATGACTCTAAGGTTTGTATTATAGTAGGGCTCTGCGATACGAGACTAACGCAACTGGAATCACGCGATTTGGAGCTATGGTCGTCAAGTTATGGATTATTGAAAACTTCGTACGAAAGAAATGAACTTAATTTAAACTCAAATTGGTCTGGTTCTACATTTCAAATTTTGGAATTTTGTTTCAACCAAGTTGTAGGAAATTTCTCAAGGATTCCAGAAAGGTAAAATTTGTTCAATTTGGAGTTACGGTTTAAAAGATACGGTGTTTCGAAGATCTATCAGGAAATCGATAAAACCCTAACCCTAATCTGCGAAAACCTAAATGCTACGCGCACCCGACCGAAATCCACCCTGAGTTTCCTACCCTTAACTGCATCTCGCTGACATGCGGGCCCTACTCGTCAGCGCTGACCGGACAAAGGAATCCCAGTCAGCTGCTGACTGGGTTCCCGTGGCCAATAGGAGGGCGCCATGCGGCCCCCTTTTCCTCTCTCTCTCTCACCCTCTCTCTCTAACTCGGTGCTGGGGTGGCCGGGGAGCTCGCCGGAGCTTCACCGAACATGGCCAGAGGCAAATTGGGGCACGGCCAGCTCGGCTGAGGGCGATGGAGGGAGGAGGAGCTCACCCCGAGTCCAATGCGACGGCGCGGGGAGGCGAAGGGCACCGGGATGGAGCTCGCAGTGAGGGGAACGGCGGCGGTGACCGGGGTGGCGTCGGGAGGAGAGCTCGGGCTCGGACCTGCAAAGAAAATAGGATGGGGAGGTGAGGAAGGGAATGGGGAAGCTCGGGGAAGAAGATGGGTAGCCAGGGCTCACCGGATTAGCGGCGATTTCTCACCGGAGTTGGTGACCGGAGCCGGAGAAGATGACCGCGGCGTGGAGGAGCTAGGGCACGGAGGGAGCTAGGGTTAGCTGTGGGGGGGGAGGAGGAAAGGAGAGAGGGAAGGGGCGGTCGGGACAGCGGCTTTAAAGGGCGGCGCGTGGTCGGAACGGTGGGGCGCCGCCCACCGCGGCGTACCGGCGGCGGAGACGTGGAGATGGAGCCCTGACGAGCGGGCCCCGCGGACCGGGAGGAGGGAGGAGGCGGATCAGCCCCGGGGGCGTTTTCCAGAGGGAGAGGCGGAAAGGGGAGAAGGGGGAAGGCGGGTGGCGGCGCTGGCGGGCTTAGCGGGCCGGCCGAGTGGGCCTCGGCCCAGGTCCCTTTTTGATTTTCCTTTTCTTTTTTTTTAAACCCTGGACAGAATTTTGTTAATTCAAATGAGCATCCAAATAGACTCCAAAATTTCTGAAATTTTTACACAACCCCTAAAATAGAGTTTAGAAGTTACTGTAAAATTTTGAGGTCATTTGGAATTGATTTGACCTGAATTTGAATTTAAATTCAAATAGGGCTCAAATTTGAGTTTGAACTGTGGCTAGGTCCTCTAGGCCTCCAAAAATTCCAAAATTTTACATGTGACTAAGGTTCACATATTCAAGGCTAAATATAAATTTTTGCAACTTTTTATCCACATAAATTTTTTCTAGCCCTTGAATTACATTTCAGTCCTTTTGCAAATTAATTCCTACTTCTTCAATTGAGTTAGCAAGACCTTAGGGTTTTTGGACGAAACTTTGAGAGGGGAACCTTAGGGGGATGACCCAACTAGGAAACCCTAATCTTCCTCCACCTACTATTGTTGACGTTGATACTTGTTAATTCAAATGAGTTGATTGGTGTTTGTAAAATTATCCACCGAGGATGATATATGTACGTATTCTATAAAATATAACTTTTATAAATTTAAGTTTATGCAAGGTGGATGCGGGGATGATGACATGTATGCATGAGCGAATTGCAAAAGCCTATTCACAATATAAGTTGGGTATTACAATATAGTTGACGACAACTTCACAATATTCAGCGCCAAGCCCTCGACCCCCTACTATCTTCTTCCGATCAATTGATAGAATGGTAGCTTTTGCCACAGGAGTACCATGGTGCCGATAAACATTGTACAATATCACTTCTTTACCTTGCTAAAATAAATTATGAAAGAAAAGTAAGAACTATGCTGTACCACTTCTTTGCCTTTCCACAAAATTAAGAAATATAAACATAGTGTACAATGTCACCTGATGGTTTTTCTGTGTGACTGTTGCTTCCTTCTTCTTTTGTAGTAGTTCTGCTTCCTTCTTCTTTTGCAGGAATTCTGTTTCCTTCTTCTTCTGTACGAGTTCGGCTTCCTCCTTCTTCTGCAGGAGTTCCGCTTCCTTCTTCTCACGGAGTGCTACTTCCTTGTTTTGGACAAATGTTGCTTCTTTCTGCTGCTTCTTGTTTTGAACAGGAAATAGTAACCAATCATAAGTATTTTATTTAAACATCCAAGGCAAACAAGCAAGTACTTGCTACATAGTGCATACCTCTTGAATATTGATATTGAAATCTTCAGCAGTAGCAGACTCTCCTACACTATCTCCTACTTCAACTCCCATATTCTGCAAAAAGCCAATACATAGTGAATAACAACAATTCATGTTGTTATAGAAAAATTGTAAACAGCAACATGTCCAAGATTGTGCCATCAACCTCTTCATTGTTTCCAGCAATAGATTGTGACATCATCCTCTTTAGTTGGTACACTTCTTCCATAAGGGCTGCAATCTTAGCACTGGTATCATGTCGAATTTGGTCTACATGCTCCCTTAGAAGTGCATTGGCCTGCCAAGCTTCTTTTGTCTCTTCCTCAGCCATTTGGAGCTTTGTAGATTTTAGCTTTTTAGCTCCCGGCATGCCCAAAACTCCTGCACTTGGTCCTAGTCCTACAGACCGAACATACCCATTCTTCTCTTTCCCTAGTACATGTGACAAGATGTCACCTTGCTCAATGGTTTTTTCTAACAGTTCTGGACAATCATTCCTAGAATCTTCTATTGCTTTCTACAACAAACATTAATACAAAGTACTATTAAGGCAAGAGAGGAACAGATAGCAAAGTGATTTGTATTAAGTACCTACTATTAAGGCATCACACTTTAGTGAAAAATAAAGCACACTAATTTGTAGTAAGTACTTACAATTATATTGGCTGCTTCCTTGCTGCCCGGAGTTCCATCTTTGCTTGTGTGTGTTCTAATGAACAATTCATCTCTACGAGGGGCATATCCATTCTCCTTGTACTACATGCATTTTATTATAATATTAGTCAATGAAGTGCTAGAGTATGTTAACAAAGTAAGGCATTAATATACCATTTCAGATCGAACACGAGCATAACTCTTGCTGCCTGATTTATGCAGCACCTTCTGCTTTCCTCGGTTTTGTTTTCCTTGTAGACTACATTTCTACCAAGTAAAATGCAGCATGAATAATGCTTCGGATTCCAATATAATTAGTGATAAAAACTACCCAAAGTTTGGACATTAAGGATGCACAACCTACCTTGGCTTCTTCACCTCTCCAATGATTAATAAGCCATTCCCAATCAGGAATACTAACTCTATCATCCCTAGCAGCAAGGTGTTCCTCATCAGTCTTTGTCTCATCAAAATGCAAAGCTTTCAAATCTGACTTGAAATCTCGCCATTTCTTGTGGGCACTTCCCATGACCCAGTCCTTAAGATTGCCATCCATAACATAGTATATCTGGTTGTAACCATGCATGTATGTGTATTGTTAGACCAGTGTATGAGAAGACAATAGATATACTACAACTGTAGACCATACCCTTAAGATTTTCATCAGTGCTTTCTTGTGTGTAGCATCAACTTGTCTCCAATCATCATGTCGAAGAGGTATCTTACTTTTTACAACTGGGGATAGGAAGTTGGAAAATTCTGTGGCATTGTCCCCCACTGGTTGTCCTTCATCATTATAGTCCACTCTAATAGGTGGCTGGTTTGCTCTATCATAGACATTGTGCATTCGAATGCGCTTCCGACCCTTCCTCTTCTTTTGTTGTTGATCCAAATCATGATCTTAAATATGAAAAGATATCAGTTAGAATTCAGCATTTAAATATGCAGCCCAAAGAATACTAAGACTGTATACAAGTTTCAGTGCTACAAAGATACCTTCATCCTCTTCTATGTGTTCAGCGGGCATATCTTTAGTATCCTCTTCATTCCCTGACCCATGTCTAGCAGATTGAGACCTTAGGACTCTAGTTGATTCTGGAATAGACTCTTCTAGGGATCTCTATAAGTTTCATGGTGTGAACAAGACCAAATCATTAAGGCAATGCAGATGTAAACAAGACCAAAAAAGCATTTTGCCAAGATAATGTTAAATAGTTGAACATCACCTTTTTCTTTCTATTTTGCATTGGCACAGTCTTGTGTGGTTCACTGACAGCGTCCAGAAGAGAAGGAATCCCTAAAGCCCTCAGTCTCTCATTGTTTTTTCTAATTTCCTCTGCCCTCGCATTATATAACGCATCAATCCTATCTCCTTCTCTTTCCATTTTTTCCTGAAAAGACAATTCAAGGACATTAGAACTCATGTATTCAATGTGAAATAGCTAAGCAAGTTATAAACAAATAATAAGAAGAAAATCACACACTTTGGTTGCTCATTTGCAGAAACAAGTATTCCATCTATATCTGTCCTAATTCGAGGTATATCTCTAACATCAATGATGAGATTTACATTAGCATCTAGATCAGGAATTGGCACTGCAGGTTCATCTGCTTGCTCAAAATTTCTATTTTCCACTTCAAACATATCATAGAGGTCTCGCGGCTTTGGTGGTTGATTAACAGCACACCAGTCTCTATTAAGAGGATCTTCAACATAGTATACTTATCCCCTGTGTTGAATAAATGCTTGAGGTTCACATGACTGATACCAAATTTATCAACTTTTACCACTTGTGTTGCACATGGTTGTCAACCCAATCACACTTGAAGAGCACAATATTTCCTTTGTGATGATAATCTAACTCTAGAATTTCAGTTATGACACCGTAGTATGTTTTATTTTCACATGAGAAAGATGATACTTGTGAAACTAGAGCAACCCCACTACTTTGGACAGGTCTACCCTCGTCATAGGACTTTGTGTGAAAATTGTACCCATTCATAGTATAACTACCATACTTCCTCGCAACTAATAATGGCCCATTGGCTAAAGTTTGGATCTCATCATAAACTTCTTCACCACTCTCAATTAGCTGTGCCACATGCAACCTAAACCACTCATGGAACTTCTCATGACAAATTTGATTGATCTCTATCATAGTTCCATGACTAGCTGAAGATAAATACTTAGTATGTTTTCTGCAAAAGTTGAATATGCAAATTTTAGCAATGCAATCGACATAGTTCATATCCTATAATAATAAAATGCTTGGAATAACATACCTCAAGTATGGATCTCTTTGATCATAATTAAATAAGACATATCTATGTGCTTGAAGCCATGTCTTGTGATCTAAGGTCACTGTATGTGCTTGAAGCCATGTCTTGTGATCTAAGGTCACTGTATGCTTTCCAGCCAAATATTGACCCTTGTTGTTAAAGAATGGCATACTACTACATACGTTCTCAGGCTGAGGAATATAATTTCTCCATTTTCTACTAAATCTAGTCTCACAGCCTTCTAAATAACGTGAGCAGAATGTAAGACTCTCATCAAAAAGATAGCCCTCTGCAATTGACCCCTTGGATGGCTCTTGGTGCGAACATGCCCCTTTAACTTCATCAAATACCTATACAAGATTGACTAAACATATACTAGGTTATATATTTGATATAAATTATTTGATATCAACAATTAGGTTTAGAAAATGACCTTTCTATTGGGTACATGTTGCTGTACTTTACTGGCCCCCCAAGCCTCACTTGGGTTGGAAGATGAACCATCAAGTGAACCATAATATCAAAAAAAGATGGTAGAAATATGGTCTCAAGAATGCTCAACATTTCAGCTACTTCTTTCTCTAGCTTCTTCATATCACTTATGCAAATGACAGGAGAATAGATTTGCTTGAAGAATCTGCTCACACGAATCAATGCAGCACTGACTCCCTCTGGCAATGTTCTTCGAACAGCTAGTGGAAGTAAGTACTGCAAGAGAATGTGATTGTCGTGTCTCTTTAGTCCAATGATTACTCCTTTTTTTCCTTTTTAAAGAGTGGCATTCCCATCGGGGAACTTAACTCCTTTCAGAACTTGGCAAAACAATTTCTTCTGTTCAGGGCTCATTGAATATGGTGCAGAAGGCAAATCAATAGAGTCTCCTACATCAACAGGATGAAGATCCTTTCTTATGCCTAGAAGCCGGAGATCTAGACAAGAGTTCAGATTATCTTTGGTTTTCTGATCGATGCCCAAAAGTGTGTTAACTATGTTATCACACACATTCTTTTCAATGTGCATGACATCAAGATTATGAGGTTGCAGCAAGTCTTTCCAGTATCGCAACCTAAACCATATGGATCTCCTTTTCCGAATTATTGGTGGTTCCCCACGCTTACATTTCCTTGTGGTTTTTTTCCCAAAAGGGTCCTTTCCAAAGACAGTCTCCATGTTTTCTGTTAGGGCCAAAACTTCCTCTCTAGTGAGTGGTACAGGGCCTGTCCTGAACTCCACAGTGCCATCAAAAGATTTATCATCTGATCTAAATTGATGATTTGGATCTAAGAACCTTCGGTGACCCACATAACAAGTTTTCTTGCCTTTCTTCAACCAAAGAGAGCAAGTATGTGAGTGGCACTGTGGACAAGCAAAGTCACCTGAGGTAATACATGCGGATAGAGTGGCTAGACCTGGGAGATCAGTAATAGTTGACATTTCAGCAGCATGCAATTGGAAGTACTCAACCTTCGAGGCATCGTATGTCTCAAAAAGTGCATCTAGGTCATCAACAAGTGGTTCAAGGAACACATCTATATCTCTTCTAGGTGACTTTGGGCTAGGAATAAGCAAAGAAAGGATGAAATTTGGTTGCTTCATACACAACCGAGGAGGCAGATTCAATGGAATCGCAAGAACAGGCCAAATGCTATGGGCACAATTCATCGATCTAAACGGATTGAAACCATCAGTTGCTATGATCAGCCTGATGTTGCGACTATCTACAGCAAAATCTGGTTGTTTGTTATCAAAATCCTTCCAAGCTGGTGAATCTGCCAGATGCCTTAGTAGTCCATCTCTTGTACGTCCTTTGTCATGCCACCTGCAGTCTGTTGCACTGTTCGATGATATGAACAGCCATTGAAGCCTCTTCTTTATTGGAAAATAGCGAAGAACCTTTCTTGGGACTTTGTGTACATGTTTTCCATCAGGTTTCTTCTTTTCAGATTTCCAACGAGAGGTTTTGCATTTATGACAACTATTCGCATTTTCATGTTGCTTCCAAAACAAAAGGCAGTCATTCTCACATGCATGAATGCTAACATAATCAAGCCTAAGACATTTTACCATTTTCTTAGCTTCATGGAAGTTTTTAGGAAGTTTTGAACCTTCAGGGAAGGTCTCTTTTAGCAACTCTAGCAAAATATCAAAACTTTATCACTCCAACCTCCAAGAGCTTTGGTGTGGAGTAATCTAACAATGAAGCATAGCTTTGAGAAGGACTTGCACCCTGGATAAAGCTCTTCGGCTGCATCACCTATTAACTACCGAAAAGCATCATTTGCATCCTGGTCACTTGGATCCTCCTCACCATTACTATCACTCAAATCCCAAAATTGATGTGCCATATCTCGAATCATTTCAGCCATCTCATCATACTCTTCTAAGTCACCCTCCTTCTCAATCTCATATGCTCGAAGCTCATCACCAGCCCTATTAGGTGCAAGAGGCCATGATGCCTCCCCGTGATATATCCATCTTCTATACCCAATAACAAACCCATCACATACCAAGTGCTCACGGACAACACTAGCTTCATTCCAAGAACAATTCAAACACTTCCTACAAGGACATAATATTGTGTTCCCTCTTGCTGAATGGGTAAAAGAAAACTGTATAAACCCCTTTACCCCATCAATATATGTTTTTGTGTTCCTAGCCTCATCCATCCAGCTCTTGTCCATTGCTGATAAGTAACCTAAATGCATCAAGACTTAAACCATATTTCAGACACATCAAAAAAATAGCCTAAATGCATCAACACTTAGACATATTTCAGCCACACCAGAAAATTTACCTAAATGCATCAGAACTTAAAGCATATTTCAGCCACACCATAAAAATAGTATGCAAATCAGTACCTGTGGGTATTCAATTGGAGAATAGTGCCTAATCCCGGTACAAGCTAAACTCCAAAGGAAGCACACTCCTCGAGCTTTCAAAACAGTTGAATTCAATTAGTCCGGCACATGCATCATAAAGAGGAATGAATTAGAGATAACTAAGAAAAGATATACATCCCTAAACAATAAAAAGAGACTTGTGAGACACTACATTGTAACAGAGCTCCACCTAGAAGCCACTTAATGAAATTATGAAAATCTTCACTGTACTAGTAGTGAAGTAGCAAGTTAAGCACTTTAATTCAGATAGACACCATTGAAAAATCACGTCTGAGGCTCAAATCTTTGTTCCTTAGTGGCACAATACATGACATTTTGACACATTGCATGGCATACCAGCAAAAGAAAGTTCAAGCCTTGCAAATGAATCAATAACCGAAGAAGATTGTATCTACTGGTCTACCGCCACATTTGTAAATATTAACTACTACATTAGTTATGCACAAGTTGCCCAAAAGCTTAAAATTCTTCAATGACAACTATTCAACATATCTTCTGGAACAAAGTCACAGAACAAAGAGTAGACAGGAGCAGATATAGATGGACCGGCACACTCAAAATTTCTGGATTAAGTAATCGCTGGATGTCCAAAATCTCATACCTTAAAAACCAATGTCCAAGGTTGCAGATAGGGTGGAGACAACAGGGATGGGGTGAGGTAGAATGGGAACACCGACGGTGGCAACGTGTGTGAAAAGCGGAGGGGCTGGTGGGGGTGTGCAGCGTCGGTGATGACGCTAAGCTACAATGCGGCGGCAGCTCTAGGGCACAGTGGTGGTGGGCTATCGCCGCCATCGCTTGGACTAGTGCTAGGGTGGAGCATCCGAGCAGCAGGGGAGAGGACAGGGGGGAGGACGAGGGAGCGGGATTACCGGAGAGGTACGAGAGGGTCAAACCATCCTCTGCCACCGCCAATCACCGGCATTCTCCCAGCGCGGCGGCCCTGTGGGGAGGAGGCAGTGCAGCGGCGTTGTAGGGGTGGTGTGGCGGTGTTGGGGGAGTTGATGGTGCGGCCTGCCGGCTGTATGGGGAGTTGGCAGTGCGGCGGAGCTCTGGGGAGGAAGTGCTGCGGCGTGCGGCGCTGTGTGGATGAGGTGGTGCAGCGCGGCCGCTGTATGGGAGGAGGCGGCATGGCGGCACTGTGGGGAGGAGGCAGTGCGGCGGCGCCGGTGGGAGGAGGTGGCGCGGTGCGGTGGGGAGGAGGCAGGGCGGTGCGGCAGCGCTATGGGGAGGAGGCGGTGCGGTTGCGTCGGCGCTACATGCCGAAGCAGTGCGGCGGCACTGGATTGGGAGTTTGATTGGGATGTTGGGGAATTGGGGAGTGCTGGTTGGTATCTTTTTGTGTACGCCAGATCGGGTTGTGGGTGAGGAAATGGGGGAGCACTAATAGTTTCCCGCGCGAACGCGTCTCTAGCGCTAAATTTTTTAGTGACGAAACCCCCGGCAGGCAATATGCCCTGCATAACTCATGCCGGCAGTCCACATGCCTCTGAAAGTAGATTGGATTCCCGACACGTAGCTACCCCTGATTTTCTAGTTATGCTGGCAGATGATGTGCCCTTCAAAAGCTTTACCGGCGAAGAGAACATCCCGACAGTTACATTGCCTCTTTTATCCTACTTTTGCTGGCAATTTATTGCCCCCAGTCTTGGATCATGGTGTAGTGGATGAAGAGTCAACCTCTTCTACCAAGGCTTTCTATAGGATGGTCAGTAGTGCTAATGAAATGGTCCATGAGGGCACAACACACTCACATCTTTTTGTTGTAGCTTGTTTGCTAGCAATGAAGTCCCAGTACAACATGTCAATTTCCCATTATGATGTTGTCTTACAAATAATTCATGAACTTATGCCTGCAGAGTGTAAATTGGCTGAGGACTTATCATTCCAAGAAACTCCTAGAGGGGCTTGGTATGCCATATGTGAAGATTGATGTGTGCAAAAATAATTGCATGTTATACTACAAAGATAAAGAGCATAAGGAGAAGTGTGACTATTGTGAAATATCTCGCTATGAGGAAGGTGACAAAAAAGTCCCTCGCAAAGTGTTGCAGTATCTCCCTATTAAAGATCGTCTACAGAGCCTATATGCACATGAGGAGATAGGAAAATTGATGCGGTCACACTCTCCATCCAACTGTAACAAGATGGTGCACCCATGTGATGGTGAAGCTTGGAATGGTTTCGATCAGGACTTTCCAGACTTCGGAAGTTATCCTAGAAATGTGAGACTTGTCATAGCCGCTGATGGTTTTACACCATATAGCTTAGGCGCTGCTCCTTACACATGCTGGTCAGTGTTCATAGCTCCTTTAAACCTTCCACCCGACATTCTCTTGAGGCCGGAGTTTATATTCCTTAGCCTTGTTATCCCTGGTCCTGAGCGTCCTGGAAAGAATCTTGGTGTCCTAATGCAACCTTTAGTCGATGAACTTATGGAGTTGTGGGATGGGGTTGAAACATGTGATGCTTCTCTAAAACAAAATTTTACAATGAGGGCAGCATTTTGTGGTCAGTCCATGATTTCCCTGCACTTGGTATGTTTGCTGCATGGAGCACCCATGGTAGGCTAGCGTGTCCAGAATGCATGAGCGATTCAAAAGACATCTTCCTTTGTGATAATCTAATTAATTTTGTATATGACATTTTCTTGAATGATAGCCTGATTAATTTTATCCTTGCATAGGGGACAGACTCATCTCATGCCGGCTCCCAAGTGGTCGACGGCAACACCCATGGCAAAGAGTGCGGTGTGAACATTGTCAACGGCGACTACTCTGCGAACCTTGGTAGCAACACCATTAGTGCCCGTGCTGGCACAAATAGTTGCAACAACCATGAAACTGAGAACTTGGTACCATGAATATGAACAACACGTCGTCGTTTGTGCTTTTCCTGACTTAGATAGTGCAGTGACAGTTCTCCTCTTCTTACTAAAGTACTGAACTTGGTATCATATTTTGTTGTGAATTGATTATGTTGCAGCAATGGTAGTATCTGAACTTATGAATTATCCATTGTGTTGGTGCAAGATCAGTGATATATAGCTTGTTTTGGTATACTTTGTCTTTATGTACTGGAGTTGTATACTGATGGTAGCATCCTATTTTGGTAGTTTGTAAACTGATCATGCATATATATATATGGTAGTGGTGCAATGCTTTGAACCTGTGAGTGTTTTACTCTTATGGATGTGTGCCATGTTTTGAACCTGTAAATGTATATGTACAAAATGGCTTTTTTTGTGATATATGGTTGCATGAAATTTCCTGACGGTGTTGTATATAAGTAGAAATCTGAGTTGATTTTTTTCCCTCATGGCCAATGTTTGACTAGAATATGTACATTACTCTGACGGTATACAACCGATAGAAAATTGTATTTTCCTGTAGGTTGCGACCGATGGGACATATATTTCCGTGACGGCGCACCTTCACAACCATTCAGTTTCCCTGGGACTCAAATCTGACGGACAATTTGTTTCTTTGATGGTCACCGTCAAAATACGGCATCACTGATAACATCCCCGACTGTCAACGCTCAGGCAAATTCTGTTTCCCTGTCACGCTAGACCTGACAGGTATTGCCTGACAGTGGGTAATATCCTTGAGGGTATAAGCTATTTCAGTGACAGGTTTGGGTGTACATTAAAATTACAGTCTCTGATAGTGAATAACCGACTACTGAATCGCTTTCAGCCCATTCAGAACAAAAACCGACTATACTGGAATGTACGTTATAGCCGATTGGAAAAAATGAATCGGCTGTATAATTCATACAGTTGGTTCATTCTGAAAACTGACTGAGATGACACATTATCTAAGCCGGTTACTTTTTTCAGCCGGTTTTCAGAGATGAACCGGCTGAGATAGATATCCTTCCTGTCGATTTTCGAATAACCGCCTGTGATATGGGAACCAGATTGTCGTTTTTGTGGTAGTGAACAGTTCATACCTATAGCCAGTTTCTACGTGTGTTAGCTATAGCTAGAATTGATCATATGATGGTCAATTTATTAAAAAATCACACAACTTAGTACTCTATTAGTTATAACCGTAGCCAGTTATTGTAATTATGGAAGTGTTCTTTAATTTTTAGCAACAGTTTCATTGAATACGAAGAAGTGTGGAGATAGCAGTTCATGCATACAAGTCACAGCCTGCGAGCTTATTAGTTCCAGGTAAAATTGAGTATCACATGTATAGGAATACCCTTTCCGTATAAAAAGATATTTGCGTAAATTTCCCTGAATTTTTATGTGCCTATTTCAGCAGCAACTAGGAAACTTCGTGGTGAATATTTGATCCAACAACCCCGAGGTACGTACTTCATGAATTTCCCTTTGATGCTATTGCCAGTCTGATTACTTATCTGCTCGTCTTTCTCTCTTGAACAACAAATATTCGTGACTACAGTATTGAAGCTTGTTTTAGGCCATCATGCTTTCGTACAGCGGACAAGGCATACCTTCAAGGGTATCAATTATGTTGATGACATTCATTACATGGACTTAATTGATCTGTACACATTGCAGCTTGCGCAAAACAATGTAGAAAAAGTATTAAATTGTATTGCTGACCTTTTGGGTTCAGCACAGCTCTTCCAGTTTGATACATTTGTATCTAATGAAAGCAAATTACGCATCGTCCACCATTCTGTAATCTGTCTATTAGTTCCAAACCGTCTCATCCAACATATTGTTGTTTTTTTTTGAAATGAACATATTGTTGTTGAGTGTGTATGTATGGATTTCTTTTACCTTGCCTTTGGTTGGGTTTACCACATTAGGACGGAGGGCTGCTGAGTGAATTCCTGCAAGCTGGTGTTTCTGCTGTTTCATATCAAGCAGCCTCAGGTGCGAATCAAAGCGATCGGAGCCAACCTATCAATTTACTCTTTTTTCACTGCATGACTTCAGTGCATGGATTACACGATCCGGAATGTATGAACAACAATAAGAGAATGTTAAAATACATCAATGTCCCCTACTTGGCTATAACTGAGTGAATGTGATCTTTGGTTTCTCAATAAAGTAGACAACTTGCGTTTACTAATTTCCACACTTTGATGTTGCTTTGTCATCCTATCATGTCTTTATGGTCTTCTGTTTCATGACTAGATTGTGCCTGCGTATAGGGCCCAATATCCAGCCGAATAACCGACCAAAAGTCTCGGATATTACTTTGGATAGATTTTTTTGATATCCGTCATAAAATACGGTATCAGATACGGATAGTATTCCCCGGATACGGATACAAATATAGTACGAGTAGTATCTGACTGTATTTGATATTATCCGATAGTGCTCGAGTAGTATCTAAATTACTTTTTTATGTATCATATTATCTGAATTACTACCTGCTTAAGGTACGTAACCTCTTCTTCCCCCTTGTGTTTTTCATAGAAGATAGACAATTATATACTAAAACGGTAGAACTTATGAAAGATTTTCTGAAATGATATAATCCATTTATATCTAAAAGACTCAATGTGTTATGTTGTACTGCTATCGTCTATAGATGCACTTGTTGAGCTAGTGTTAATTTGACTATCAGTTACATTTTGGGCATATATGGATGACTGTTCTATGTGAGAACATGTGTGTCTTGTATGGATTTTATTTTTAACGTGATATCCGACAAAATATTTGTTACTGTATCGAATTCGATTGGTACTGGTACTGTATTCTGGCCGATACTGTCCATGTTTGTATGAGTTTTTTTTACAGTATGCTGGTACTCCTTAAAGGGAGGTGGGAGTACCCGTCAAATCTAATTCTCATTTTAGTCGGGTAGTTTAGACTTTTTCTTTCGTTAATAAAAAGGTAATATCAACTTTTGTCCTTGCTCTAATTTCTCTGCAGCTCGCGCACGCCGCTCTGTTCTCCTCCCCATCGCCCTCATGCCCCACCAATGCCCTCGTCCACTGCGCTGCCGGCTTCTCCTCCCCATCGTGCGCGCACGCCGCCACCGCCTCCTCGCTCATAGCGTCACCCCCTGCTCCTCCTCAATGTGCGATGAGGTCTCCCCATTGCGTGCCATCCACTGTCACCGCATCTCTGGCTGCCCCACGTCGTTGCTGCATATCGAGGACAGCGCAGCCTAGTGGAGGCGGCGCCCAAAGCCGACCTCATCTACCGTTTTGCTGCCCCAATTGCGTTGAGGGCTTACCAGCGCCCTGACCTCGCCGCCTACTTAGCGGCCTCGCTTGGACCTCCGCTCGATATGTCCTCCTCTGCCTTCTTGTTTCTGAAAAAGATCAGATAGTGCGATCTGGGTTGTTCTTGTTCCTTGTAGGATCATTTCTCTTGGGTATATCATGTACTTTTAAGAAAGGGAGATAAAGATCAATAAAAAATTATTGGCGTGATCTTCTGGAACTTCTCCTCAATTATGTTTAGTACACAACAGTTACTTCATGTGCCTGCCCTTTTTGTCTATGGCAAGCATTACTGTCTGGTTACTGCCAAAATCACTGTCCCATGGAAAGAAGAATGTAACTCCAAGTAGGATATTGGATATAAATTAATTACCATGTTTTTGCTACATTCGATGAGGAACTTGTTGACAGGGATTTTGTAGCATCTGAAAATGAGAATTCAGCATTCCTTGAAAGTATTGAAATCAGCATGGACCAGGACCTGTGCATTAACATTTTAATTTTCCCTTTATTATTGTTAACTGGAGCATTCTAATCGAAAGTTTGTCTTGCGCTAAAACTGAACCAGCCAACTTGAAGGCTTATTTCATCGTTTCCTGGATGTTTGGATAAATTTAGTTACAATTGAAACAAAAAGATATGGATGTGTTTGATAGAAATAAAGGCATGACTTCATCAAGGTTTTTTATCACAAACTTTGACAGAAACAAATGTCTCAACTCAATATTGAACAAATCTATTCATTCCAAACTGGTTTGTCATGTACAGATTTTTTATTATCACAAACGAGCGGATACTAGATTCACATTTAGAACAATGACAATGTCAGTGTCAAGATACTGAAGC
The DNA here is from genome assembly GCA_019208055.1 of Stipa capillata. Lineage (NCBI taxonomy): Eukaryota > Viridiplantae > Streptophyta > Magnoliopsida > Poales > Poaceae > Stipa > Stipa capillata. Next base: position 200,439 of record JAGXJF010002641.1, on the reverse strand, counting down.
CGGTCAATACTGAATTTTCATTCACAACAACGATGTCACGTTACAGTGATACATCAACGCATCGGCCATACTGAACACACAACGACACTTACGCTGACGGTACACTTCAAAACTTGTCGTCGATTGAGGAGGAACCAGCACCTGGAGGCGGAGCGCTCCATCGGAGCAACTCCGACTGTCCTGCACCCCTGCCTGTTCCGCCATCCCGACCCGTCGTGGCCTCTCGGTGACACGAGGACGGGGCCTTACCAGCCTGCCATGGCGATGATCGATGTGAGGTGAGGTGTGGCCCAGCCGAGGACACGGTGGCACTAAATCAGGCGCTCGTGCGCTCACCTTCTTGGCATCTCACACTGCTCCTGAGCCCCTCGCTGCGGGTGGCCGCGCAGTGAAAATTGGGATTAGGGTTAGAGTTTACAGGGAATGGGGTAAATGGGGATCGGCTTCAGTGTTCGTAACCCCGTGAGGAGAAAATACAGATTAGAGAAAGACAGATTACTAAAAAGTCCATATGAGAAATAAGTAAATTGCTCTATGGATTACAGTTTTACCCATAATATGAAGGTACTCTCTAGTGTCTAATACTCTTTTAGAGGTGATACTCCTTAAGATTAGTGTTGGAGTCTTAAAGTAAGATTAGCCATTAGATTAGGATTGATGGATGGTTCATATTAATTCTAGGATATCGTAAAAGAGCTTGCTTGTATATCTACTCCGACGTCGTATCCGAAAAGAGATGTAAAAATAAATATGATTTAAATAATATTTAATTGTATTTGCTCCAATTAAACCCTTACCTACGTACTTACTATGAAATAGCCTCCTGCATTATCCGTATTTTCTTTTGCGGCCTTGCTATCTCGGCGAAAAAACAAATGAAGCTTCCAACTAGAATGTTTCTTTGCCATTTGCTGCTACCATTGCCTGTTCATCTCCCTGTTTATGGCTAACTGTTAAACATGTTTTCTTCCTCACTAGACCACGTATGCTACTTCATCTCAAGGCTAACCAAGTTTCATTTGTACATCTCAATTCTTGATTCATTTCAACAAAATTCCAATATAATAAAATATTATCTACATATATATGTACTAAAAATAATATACAGGATATGCTAGCTCATGCAGGTCTTCAGCTAGTGTATAGTGTTTTAGTCTCTTTCTTTTGTTCTTAGAAAGCTGTTAACCAGATGTTTTCTTGTCCAACAGATTAATCCCACTAGAGAAATGACAAGCAACTGAACTATGCTTGGCTTATTTGCAGTTCAACTTGCTCTACAAAATAACATTGCATTTCGTTCCTAAGTCTCACACATGCATGTGACACTCTATGTTTGGCCAATTTGCAGTTCTCACCGAAAGTCCTAAGAGACCACTGCTTCATCCCTTTAGCCCACTACATTAACAACAAGGCAGAACAAAAGCACCTTTGATCCCATCATGCAGCAAAGCAGCTTCCATGCAGTGCCCTTAAAACTGTCAGGTCCAAATCTTGAAACCACACACATGCAGATCCTGGACACACTACCATCTTCAGGTACACAGATGCATGGAGGAAGGAACAAAGCAAAGCATTGTGATGGCTTTGACATTGCCAACCACATGCGCATAAATACGACATCTAATTTGTTTAATTAGAGTCCACTAGCCCATAAAGACAGATCTAATCACATACTTTTTATGCAGAGCACTCTCGTAGTGGAGATCTCCCTTTATGCTCCACTACTGGCTCCTGATGATAGTGTGCTTGCCTGGTTGTTCAAGCAGTCACTTTCTATCTGGGTATCATCAGGAACACTATATATCTCTCTTCATCTGCAGCCACTCCCTCTGGTACTAATCTTACGCTCCCCCAGTACGCGTGCTTCAGAGAAAGCAACGATGAGTGTTCGATCGACAACTTTGACCCCCTACCATTGCTTCACCTTTTAGGTGTTTCCATGGCATGGTGATGGGATATGCTAACTAACTGAAAGGATGGTGACAATGACAGGAGATGCATGAGCACTGTCTAATGTCTAGACATGCACTATGCTACTTTTGTTACTCCATTTCAGCCGTTTTTAACATTCTACTACGCTTCTGAGGAAACATTCTACTAAGCTTTTTAATATTGTAATTTCCCGTTTATCAATTACGACAAAAACGCACAAAAGTATCAAGAATCAGTTTACCTTTAGATCGAGCTAAAGATGAATTGCTTGCTTTGGATCTGAAACTAGGTGCTCCTTCCTTTCAGCACCTAGCATCCCCTTAAACCAAAATTTACCTAAAGTAGCAACGTTGATGTTCCTGAAACCGATATCCAAACTGGAAATCCTTCCTGCAAATATGACCAGCTTTAAATTGTGCATGCCAGCAACAACTGGCACTAAGCAGAGGCAGAGACTAATTAAATAGCAAATCCCTAAACCATGTGTCTGTGTGCCGGTAAAGCAGCGAAAGAAAACGGTGCAATCTGTAACTGAAAGAGGTCATTTGCCAGGGACTGCTTGTCAATAAGTACTTCAACTGAAAGTAAGCAAGAGGCCACAAACTACGATGACCCCATCCTGAAAATTCCACACAGAAAGCTGCTGGCCGTCCACTTTTGCCCCAGGTATTATTTTTTTTCTTCAAGATTCCCTCCTTTTGAATTTGTCCAGAGGAAGTGGGATTCGCATTTGTCGCATACAAAGGATTGCTAACTGCATGCCCAGTTATATATTACGCTCTCTCTGAGAAAGAAAAGGTAGGAAAGGGTGGAAGGCCTGCTTCACCTCGTTTAACGTTCATGCCTTCCGTGTGTTACTGAGAGCGTACGCATGGCGTGAGTAGTCTAAAAATGAGGATGCAACTGAGGCACCGGAGATCTGCTGCCCTCTTTGCTCTCCTCTTCGCCTTGCTGTTTTCGACTTTGTTGGCAGGTTCGTATGACCAGTTCTTTTTTCTAAGTTCTTGTTCTAGTTTTCCTTTGCTTCAACCTTTGCATCATCAAACGTAGGGTAGTGATGTCGTGGTGGAGTTTCTAATACCTAGTATGCTACCACCAATTGTTTCGTACTCTTCCTTCGGTGATGTCATCAAATGCATCAAGATTGAAGGAAATAGATGTTGCACTGCTGCTTAGATTCATGACATGAGAAAAGAGACGCACGTTTCTTGGTCCTTACTAGGTTTGATTCTGTATTCTCAGGGAGACAACGGAACCTCTTGAGAGATCAACATTCTCTACGTCAACAAGGAGAGGTAAGCAATTCCGTGGGAGAGAAGCATAAGGTCGGGTACCAATTAAACCATGGACTAGTGGCACCTCCAACTCAAGTATTTACTTGCGGTCTCTACCTTTTTGGCTTACATTTCTTGGAACATTTTTCAGGGAGCAGAAACTGAACAGAGCGAAGCCCTGGCACAAGAGCATGCCCGGATGCTCAAAGCAGTCTCAGCGAGTGACTACGGCAGCTATGACCCTTCCCCATCCATGGAGAAGCCCCACTTCAAGCTCATACCCAACTAATGACCTGACCATCCACGTTTTAGTGGAGGAGGACTCTATCTACGTACATGTCGATCTGATGTATACATAAGTGAGGTACATTATCTAAAAAGATAATGATGTATTCGTAGGCTTGCTAATATGATAATTGGTAACTTAATATAGATGTGACACAGAGGCTACTTCTGAATAGTCAAAATGAGTTCTTAGTTGTTTTGCTTGACCTTATCATTGTAACCAAAAAAAATATATATATCACTGCAAGTCTTGTTTCCCTCGTGATTTTTTGTCGTTAATTCTCTGGGTTATATATTGATTTAGATTATTTGGACTCCACTGATTATGTGTCACTTATATATCCGTTAGTTAAGAGAGTGTCTAGGAAACACAAGAGTATTTTCTCGTTATAGATCACTTAAATTCTAAATACTTAATTCTTTATTCAATAGATCATACACCTTCGTCGTCTTAGCTATAATAGGTAAATCATGTGGATAAAAATTTGAGTACTCTCAAAATAAATAAAAAATACTCGAGTGCTTGTTAGCAATTCCCTTAATATAGTGTCTTCTATTTGCACCAACGGTGCATACTAGATAAGGATGGGACGTTGTCAGGTGGTGGCAGCAAGGTCTTCATCCACCCACCATTGGCTCGATTCCACAAATCGACAAGGTGTACCATATTTATATAGAGCATACATATACATGCACGTTCACTGAGAAAGCATGTGGCAGCACTCAGCTAGCCACTGAACCTCCGCAAAATTTCTACCGTGTGTAGTGGAAGCACAAGTATGTGTAAGTGACGCTATTGCACATTTCCAAAAGCAGAAGGTGGCAAGAATAGGTTTCTAAGGTTCAAATAATACATTGTCCTCTTAGAAGGGCTTGGTATTTCAGAGGGAGCAGTTTAGCTAGCGCGCCCAATCGTGAACCTGATAACCTTTCCCCGGAGCTTGAAGTGATTCCTAACGGAAAGAATTGGTCGAAGCGAAGCTTGCTCTTAGACGAGCTAGGATAGGTGTTGAGGCTGTCAATTGGATTCTCCCATCTAATTAAAGACAATACAATGGTTTATAGTTGATACAAAGAAAAAAGAAAGAGTCAGAAAAGTTATTAAATAGCGAAGCGAAGTAATTCCAATGCTATCTAGTATTTTTTTGTACCTACCTACCTACTATTGGATTTGAACCAATGACTCCCTCTGTACGAAAGCAATACTCTAACCACTGAGTTAAATAGCCAATTTATCATCACAAAGGAAGATCCATTACTTCGATCGCATTATATATTGAATCTCTTTTCTAAGCAATACTGTAACATTATTGGTACGTTATATACTAAACAGATAAAAGGGATATCTCTGGCATTAGATAATATTCATTTTGACAAGAAATTATCTATATGTTAGAAAGAACGAACTTGACATGAAAGGTTAGGAAGGGAATACCAAATTGTCTATACACCGATCCTTTTTTTACCATGTTTATTTTGTGGGTGTAGCAAAGTATTATGTCCTTAATATTTAGTAAGACTAATACTTCGAAAGACCATCCATCTCCCCACAAATCGGTTATTGTAACATCCCCAAGTTTGCTGTCATGTTCCCGTGCGTCATGGAATAAAAAATGAGCATAATTTTGAGCTCTTTGAATCATCGGAAAAACCTTAAATTTCATAGATGAACTCACAATAAATTCCAAATTTAACAAAATAATCTTAGAAATCTTCCTAGATGGTTTTAAAATAGTTTCATAGGCTTGTGGAAAAATTTAGAAGAAATTTGGAGTCTATTTGTGTGTTTTAAAAATATAAAAATCAGTTTCAAAAAGAAAATAGCAAAAGAAAAGAACCCCCCCTCCCGCCGAACTGGGCTGCTTGGCCCAGCCCGCATCTCTTCCGCGTCCTGGCCCAGCTCCCCGCTCCCCAGCCCACTCCGCTTTTCCCTCCCCCTCTTCCTTACCGGGCCACGCAGCCCGTTTCCCTGGCCCAACCGCACTGCGGACTGCTTCGCCACCCGCTTGCCTTATCTCCTCCCTCGTGCCGCTGCGTTGTCTGCCTCATCCACCCAAGCCGCTCCTGCCGCTGCCATGCAGGAGCTCGCAGTGGCAAGCTCCCCTGCCACCACGTCGCCACCTCCTCCTTCCCCTTCTACCCTCTTAAGTCGCAACTGCCCCTCCTCTCTCCCTCATTCTCTCTCTTTCTCTCTCGATCCTCTCTCTCACCCTGTCTACCCCTGAGCTCCTTCACCACCACTACCTCACCATCGTCCTCACCGTGCCACACTGCCATCTCTCTGCCTCGCACTACTACAGAACAGACCTTCTGAGACGGGCTGAAATAAACATCCGAGACGGTTGGCTGGTCTGTCTGAAATTGGTGGTCAGTGATGACACAGCTCATCGCAGACGGGTGGGCCGACCGTCTGCGATAATCATTCATCCCAGACGGGCCGACCAACGAGTCGTCTGCGATAACAAATCATCCCAGACGGGTGTAAGTTAATAACCCATCTGCAATGACAACTCATCCCAGACGGGTAAGTTAATAACCCGTCTGAGATGACTGATATCACGGACGGGTTTAATGTTGACCCGTCTGGGATGGGTGTGAACAGAGGGCATAACACTGCCTGTTTTGTGGCTAGCCTCAGGAATTGCTAGCCATGCCCTCTGAAACAGCAGATATATATATATTTGACAGAATATTCACATGTTTATACATTCACAGACAGTGATACACTGATTATTTATACATTCACAATTGGTAGCTACATATATTCACAATTGCTAGCTAGAAATGAGTCACACTGTTCAGAAATTAGAGCTCGCAATCGCATACTTCAGTGTTTGAAAGAAAAGTTGCAATAGAGTGCTTAGAACAAAGATGAAAGACAATGCTAGTCCGCTAAGCCGCCACCATAGAACTCGCCATCGGGATTGATGATTTGTGTATTAATGAAGAAGGCAAAAATCCCTCGAATGCGCTTGAGTTCAGCTTCATCAAGTGTCGCATCTTCAACCTTCCATGCCTGTTGCTGTCATAAACTCAATAAGGACTAGAAAATTACAAAATATAAACAAACTCAAAATAATGCTTGCATTTGGGTATACCTCCTCAGCTAGTCTTCGCCTAACGAAACCCGCGACAACCTCCATGTGGTAGCAAACGTAGAATCCACATAGGTTTGTCCCCTTGGGTTGTTGTTTGCACTAAAACAACAAACAAATATATGTTAGCTAAGAAGAATCTATTATGAAGCATGTCAATATGCTATATTAACATAGTAATGGATATATATGTACCGGAAAGTCAAATTTATGTCGCAGCTTGGGTCCTTTGCCACTTATCCCTCCACGAGCTTTGTAATCGATGAATGCTTCATCAAGTATGTCGCAAATCGACCCAAAGTCGCGTGAAGGATTTCGCGAGGAATCAAGGTATACAACCCTGTTCCATTTTGGTATAACTACGACCAAAACCCAATGGAAGCTGCATATATATAGACGTACTACCAAATCAGCTTTGTGATATATGTGTAATGGTGAAATTATAAGTATTGGATGCGATGCAACACTTACTCAGGGTTGAAGGGAAATACGATGTACTCTTTATCCTTTTGGGACAACAGTGCATGCTTAACATACTCCAGAACTGCATCTTTGTTGTCACTAATGTTTGCCCAAGTCACCCTTGCCGGGTCAATGAACCCGATAGGTTCATTGGTAAGTCTGGCTTTGGTGTGCATGTATCTACGCAAAATAGAAAATCATGTCACGGCTTAATTAAGTTGCATAGGTATGGAGAAAACTGATTGACTGAGAAGTTGTAGACTTACAATGTCCAGCATCTCAACAGGGCCTACTCCAGGGCGTCGAGGTTGAAGAGTTCGAACAGGTCTTGAAAGTACAGGTAGAACAACCCGCCCATGTCCTGGTGGAAAAGGTGTTCCTCCTTGAAAGCGACCTTGACGCCTCGTGGCATGGTTTGGTCAGGCTCTAGGTTGTTCGTCGCCTTCATGTACCAATCATGCAACCTCTGGCACGCCAGTGAGCTCGATATGTTCTCCGGCGTGACCAAGACTTGTCCATTCACAAATCGATGAGCCAGAGGCGCGAAAGGGAGATCATCCACTCTGTCCGGATCAAACCCAAGTTCTGCCACTAGAGCTGCCTTCGATTTTTTGCTGCCCTTGGAAGTCTTGGGGCCACTACTGTGACTCCTGCCCTTGCCGGTTCTGCTAGTCCCCTTAGAATAGGTGCGCTTCACCAGTGAAGGAACTGCTCTCATCTGTAGCACCGCGCCCATGGAGGGTAGCAGCTGCTGGCTCTGCCGGCTTGACCGGAGATGAAGCTGGCTCATCAGCCCGTTGCGCTGCCGCTACCAGCTCCATGGGGGTAGGGTTAACCTCGGGTATCCTAGCTGGCTCAGTGCGTGATGCGCTCTGAGAGGCAGGCCGCACTTGTATTCTGATGTCCCTCTTCGGCCACTGGATAAAGGTGCCAACCGTCTGACGTAGCACCGTGATCTCGTCGTTTGGTGGCATGGGAAGCGGGAGCTCCTTGAAACCTTCAACCACATCGTCCACATGCACCTTCTGAAAGTTCAGTGCTATGGGCGACCGTGCAGTAGAGTCCCCGCCTCCTTGGGATATGCCATCCCAAATGTAGCATCGAGGGCGACATCTCCGGCTACCCTTGCCAACAACGTGCAAGGAGTCGTCTCCTACAAAATTATTGAGTACCTTGTTGACTAAGTCCAAAGTTATGTACTTGCTATTATAAAAACCCTATAAATGGCCCTTACCGAGATGGTGTTGCAGGGATATGTTTCACCCTGTTCTTCGGCGGATGCGCAGCTACTCCGAATATTTCTGGGGCTCGCCATAGCTACGTTAGAGAGTGCAAGTTGAGCTCTGAACTCCTCCTTAAATGCCTCAACCTGCCTCCTGACTTCCTCCTGAATACGCCTCTCCAAATCTTCGGAGTCTCTCGTAGTCGTTGTTGACTGAGTTCGACTCCTCTTAGCGGCCTTCCTCCTCTCGTACTGCTCCTCCGTCTCAGGGAATCCCTCTCTCCAGGGAACTGCAACCCCAACACCTCTTGTGCGACCTGGGTGCTCCAGGTTTCCCAACGCTACGTGTCGTGGGGTGTTCGCGGCAATATCCATTTGTAATAGGATTGTCGGGGTAGCGTGAAAGGAAGATCTAGGCAGTGCACACAAGAATTTACCCAGGTTCAGGCTCTCCAAGGATGGAGATAATACCCTACTCCTGCTGAATATATTTGATGATCTTGCGTGAAAAGAGAGTGTACAGGAGGTTGAAGAAGATGCTATGGAATTTAGAATCCTCCCTCTCCCTGTCCGCATGGGGGCTTGGCCTTATATAGGCCCGTACATCAGCCGACTCGGCAGTCGGCTGAGCTACAGTAACGGTTTTAATTTAATAACGACATTTACATCCGGTAACGGCCCGAGTAACGCCAGTCTTCATGCCGGTTGAAACGTATGCCTTTGATGAGTTGTAACGCCTGTCTCGATGACACCCGGCCGTTGCAGTCACCCGGGCCTTTCTTGGGCCTTCATCCGAGTGGGCCCTTATGAGGCTTCGTGAGCCTGTTGGGCCGACTCGTGGTGCCGGGCCTACCCGGATGGGCTTCCCCCCGTCAGTAGCCCCCGAGTGCTTCGAGGTCTTGACACGCATACCGACTGAGGATCAGGCTGTGCTTGTCCGAGTCGCTGGTGGAGAGACCTTGACGGACTCCTGAAACAAGAAGGTTAAATTTTGCTAAGTGTTAAGAGCTCGGTGATACCCGTGCTTTCCGGCTAAGGAAACCGGCTTGCGGCCCACCGAGAGGCGTATCATGAATTCCGAGTGAAACCGAAATAACGCCTGGCCTATCCTGTGTGGACGGTTGCCATCTTGTGCCCGCAGGGGGGACGCCTTTCGACTTTCAACTTCGAAACCGAGTCTTCGAACCCGGCATTGAACCCTGAATCATTGAGTCAAGTTGAGCCGCTGTGGCGTTTGGTTCCGATTCAAAGGTTACGTTGCCCCGCTGTGGATGCCGGGTTCGTCCTTAGCTTGGGTGTCGCCGAGTGACCTGCGAACCCTGTTGGGCCGATCATCAGCACCCTTTCGCAGAGCCAATCTGCTTCCGAGCTTGGCGGCTTGTGCGCCTCGGAGTTGCTTGACGGAGCCGACATAACCCGTGACGTGTCCCAACGGGTTAAGCCGACTGTCAAGTCGATGTTTGGGCAAAATCCGACTCGATCTGAATCGGCTCCAGTCGCAACCGACTGGAGTCGCGGGGTTATCCTGTGATGTCGCATCAGCATTTAATACGCGCAGCCGGTTGGACAGAGTGCCCGCGGTGCAATGATTTCACCTCGAGTCGTGAGTGAAGCGTGCCCGAGATATCTGCTGCCGCTGCTCTGATTTCGCGCGATATCCGAGGCGGCAGCCCATCATGACCGCGCCCGAATCACGCGATCGACACGCGCGAAACGGAGGCTGACGTAATGACCGCCAGTCACGTCGCCTGGGGTGCCGCGTTGTGGCGAAAAACTCGCCCGAATCCCGCGGGTTCGTGCACGCGGGACGGCAGTTGTCAAATCGGTTTCTGCCACGTCGGACGCACGATCGCCAGCGGTTGGACTCCCCGGCCTATAAAAAGGAATTTCCGGGCTGCCGGGTCCCCATCCGCTTTCTTCTTCCTTGCGCTCGCACTCTTTGCCTCCAGAGCTCCGCCACCGCGCATTCGCTCCCGAGAGAGAGAGTCCGCTCGCCGCCGCCGTTCTTCGCTCATCGCCGACCATGTCTCGCGTCAACAAGGGAAAGAAGGCCGCCGCTTCCTCCTCCGTCGCTGATGCCGACGGGTGGAAGAAAGGCGATTGGATCCCCTCGGTCATCACCGACGAGGTGCTCCTCGGCTTCGCCAGCAACGGCCTGCTGCCGCCTCGTACCACCAGCAACTGGCGAGCTTCATACAAGGAAGCGAAGCCCGCTCCGCATGAGCACGAACGCGTGCTGCTCTACCCGTTCATGGAACGGGGCTTGAAGCTGCCGCCACACGACTTCTTGCGCGGCCTTCTCTTCTTTTACGGTCTCCAACTCCATCACCTGAGCCCGAATGGCATTCTGCACATCGCGTGCTTCATCACGCTGTGCGAATGCTATTTGGGGACTCGGCCACATTGGGGATTGTGGAAGAAGATTTTCACCGTCAAGGCTCAACCCGTCAAAGCCGGCGGCCGACTGTCAATCTGCGGAGGAGCCGGCATCCAGGTCAAATCTTCCAAAGCTTGACCAAAGAACGAACTGGGATCGTCCGGGCGCCCAAAGTGACCCCATACTCGGCTGCCAACCCTCCACCGACTGTAAGTTAAGACTTGTATTCCGAGTCGGATTCTTATCACTTGTTTTGTTTCCGCCAACACCATCTTTTGATGTTGCAGAAGTACCTCAACCTCAACTCCATGCCGCCTCTTCCCAAGCATGAGTCGGATCCGGCCGCGCTGGATAATGCCGAAGTTGAGGAGGAGGCGGCCCCATCGAACAGTGGTATCCAGGTCGACTCGGATACCGAGTCGGAAGGATCTGGATCCCAAGTCGTCAAGCGGAGCCGCGATGACGACACCTCCGGGTTGACGGCGGTAGCGGCAATGGAAACTGCCCAGACAGAGTCGGCTACTAAGCGGGCCCGAACTACCTCTTCCGGCTCCGTCGCCCGGGTTCCGGCTCCTGCTCAAGCCGCTTCAGCCAGCCGACTGGCACAAGCTCTGGCTCCCGCCGCCAAGCCAGTGTTAAAAATCCCGGGGAAGCCGAAGAAGACGATTCCCACGACCAACAGGTATGAATCCTTGCGCCTCATGTCAAAGTTGAAGTGGATTGAGAAGAAACTGGAGTCGGTTGCGCTCTACAGGGTCCAGAAGAAGCTCTCCAGCAAAGGAGGATCTTCATCCGGCGCCCCATCAGCTCCAACACCAATCCCTCCACCGGAGTCGGCCTCTACGACTCCGGCTCCTATTGCTCCAGCACCGGTTGTCTCCGTCGAGGCAACGGAGTCGGTGACGGGCGTCACGGCTTCCGCAACTCCGACTGCGAGGGTCCCTCCGGCTGCGACAACCAGCGCGCCACAGCTGGCTGCTCCTACGCCACCGCCTGTCGCAACCACCGAGGGGCCGGAGCCGGATGCGGTTGCCGGGTCCGCACCTCTCCCTGCCGCATCCGTCGAGCCACAGTCGGACTTTGGTGCCGGGCCAACCGAAGAGCCGGCCGTCAACCTGCAGCCGCAGCCACCTCCCGTCCTTGAGGTGACAAGGGAGCCGGCAGCTGCGACTGGCACCGACTCCTCCGAACAAGTGGGCGGAGTCGGAGGTCAAGCCGTTCCCGAGTCGTCCCGGGGACCCGTGCTGGGCCAAGGCCTGGCTCCGACTGCCACGACTGAGGAGATGGCGACGGCTGCATCACGAAGCCTCATCCCCGCGCTGCTACTGCCGAGTTGCAGCACGGGAGACGTGACAGCCGCGGAGGAGGCCACCAGCCGCGTCGCTGACCTTAGCTCGAAGCTAAGGCATTTCGCCGACGCGGCCAAGTCTTTGGCCGACTTATCCGAAGTCCTCGAGACTTCAGTCGGGGTAAGTTATTTTCGCCCTTTGCATTTTGTTAACACTGGGGGCACGTTCAGTGCACCCAGTGGGTGTAGCCCCCGAGTCTCTAGCCGACTGATCGAGTCGGTTGGAGACTTATGAATTCGGTTGCTAACATACCTTTTTTTTCTCATCAGGCCGCCATCCAACTGGGCAGAAACGGCCCAGCCCTTCTAGAAAGGAATGCCTCGTTGGAGAAGGTATTGGAGGCGGAGAAGGCAAGAAGTCGGCAGCTCGAAGGGAAGCTTGCCGCCCTCAAAAGTAAGTGTCCGAGTCTTCAAGCTCTTTTGACTTTTGATTTTCTGCCCTTTTCTGACTTTCTTGAATCGACAGACGTCGAAGCTGAAAATGCCCGACTTCGGGAAGAGCTGAAAGGCGCAATCCCGCGAGCCAAAGTCGTAGAGATGCTCGACGCCAAGGCAGCCGAGCTAGACACCGAGTTGCGGGAAGCCCGCAACTTGAAAAAGAGTGCCGCCCTACTGCAGACGGAGCACGACAAGCTGTCGGCGCAGTACAGGAAGGCGCAGGCACTAAACTCCGAGCTGCAGGGGCAAGTCAACGACTTCTCCCGGCTGATGGACGAGTCGCAGAAGCGACACGAGGCAGCCATCACCGACTGGGAAAGGCGCGAGAGGGATCTCATTGGCGAACTTAAAAAAGTCAATGAGACTTTACTCGGTAAGCCCCCGAGTCCTTTGCTTCTCTTCTTTTTGTACGCTTCTTGTCCATTTCCTTAGCAATAATCTGCGCCCAGATGCTTGCCCAGAGTTGGAGGAACAGACTCGGCGCGCAGCGCTCCGACTCCGTGCACTGGCCAACCCGGCGAAGTCGGTCCTCGAGGCGCTTTGGACACCAGAGATGATGTCCGACTGCGTCGTGACTTTGGAGGACCGACTCCTCCAAGTCAAGAGCTTGGTGCAGAACTTCAAGTCGGCTGCTCAAAGCCTCTGCATCAAGCTTTGGCCCGGGGAAGAGCCTCCTTCCAACGTCTTCGCACTTGCCGACAGACTCACGCTGGGCCCGACAGAAGTCGAAGAGTGGAAGGAGTCGGCAGCCCGCTCGGGAGCCGGCATGGCGCTGGCGATGGTGCTGGCACACCATCCCGACGTGGATGTCGAAAACATCTCCGCTGGTGCCCCCGTCGACAAGGAAGGGAACTCGGTGGATCCTCTGGTGCTTCTCCCCCGAGTCCGTGCAGCCGCCAGCCGGATCGTTGGTTTCACCGACCTGGAGGAGCGCGTAGAAACGGCTCCAGAGGAATAGAGGAAACATTATGTAATATCTCTCGGAATGCCGAGTGGACTAAATGTAAAAAACTTTCGTAATGAATGAAGTTGCTTTTCAATTTTATTTGCTCAAAGTATTTTAATTCGTCCAAGTTCGATGTTATTTCTACCGAGTCAAATCCTTTCGCGCGTAGGCAGACCTTCAGCGTTTGCTCTTGCCAACCGGACAGCCGGATTGCGACCGTAGTTGGGGACGAAGAGTCGGCCTTAGGTACCGTACACGTTTACTTAGACGCTCGAAGAAAAAACAAGGCCTTAGTTCGTCTAAGTTTGTCTTTTCCGCCGAGCCGGATCTTTTCGCATGCAGGCCGACCTTTGGCTTTTGCTCTTGCCAACCGGACAGCCGGGTTGCGACTGTAGTTGGGGACGAAGAGTGGGCCTAAGGTGCCGTACATGTTTACTTGGATGGTCGTGTAAAAACAAAGTTAGAAGACCCAAAGAACTTGCACCGAGTGACGATTCACCCAGTGGGGTAAAGTAGCGTCCGGAATTGGCCGGAATTAAGCTACTCGATTTTGGTTGTTTTAAGCGGAGCCCCCGGGTGTGACCTGAAGGAACCGAAATAAATACATAAAAATGTACAAGGTTTGAAACAAAGTGCTTCCCGAGTGCCGCTCGAAGGAAACAAATGTGTATTAATAATAAAACAATGTATGGCACAAAGTTTAAGTATAGAAGGGACGCAGCTGTGCAATATTCCAGGTTCGTTCGGTGACCGCGCCGGTTGCCGGGTCCTCTAGTCGGTACGCACCGTTGTGCAGCACCTGGTTGATGATGAAGGGACCCTCCCAAGGCGGGGACAACTTGTGCATTCCCGCCTTGTCTTGGATCAGTCGAAGGACCAGGTCTCCTTTGTTGAAGGCGCGGCCCCGGACTTGCCGACTGTGATATCGGCGCAGATTCTGCTGGTAAATAGCGGAGCGAGCAAGGGCGAGCTCCCGCGCTTCTTCGAAGAGATCAAGATCATCTTGTCGGGCCAACTCGGCATCCTTCTCCACGTATGCTGCGACCCGCGGGGAGTCATGGAGGATGTCACTCGGCAGGACGGCTTCAGCTCCGTAAACCATGAAGAAAGGCGTGTAACCAGTCGACCGGTTTGGAGTCGTCCGCAGACTCCACAGGACAGACGGGAGCTCGTCGATCCAGGAGCCGGCAGCCCGCTGCAACGGTACTAATAACCGGGGCTTGATGCCTTGAAGAATGAGCGCGTTGGATCGTTCGACTTGGCCGTTGGACTGCGGATGAGCCACGGAAGCAAAGTCAATCCGGATTCCATGATCCCGACAAAATTGGCGAAAAACTTCAGCGGCGAAGTTCGAGCCATTGTCAGTGATGATGCTGTGAGGAATGCCGAATCAGAAAATTACTCCCTTCATGAAATTGACGGCAGTCGGTCCGTCGATCTTCATGATTGGCTTAGTCTCAATCCACTTCGTAAACTTGTCGACTGCCACAAGGAGATGAGTGAAACCTCCTCGGGCTTTCTTCAGCGGGCCCACCATGTCGAGTCCCCACACGGCAAAGGGCCACGTGATGGGGATTGTCTTGAGCGCAGTAGCCGGCATGTGCGACTGGCGAGCATGTCTTTGACACCCTTCGCATGTGCGAACGAGGTCTTCGGCATCAGTGTGCGCTGTGAGCCAGAAGAATCCGTGTCGAAAAGCTTTAGCGACCAAAGCCCTTGATGAAGCATGGTGGCCGCAGAGTCCCGAGTGAATTTCCTCGAGCAATGTACGACCTTCTTCCGGTGAAATGCAGCGCTGGAATACTCCAGTTGTGCTGCGCTTGTAAAGCTCACCATTGATAATAGTGTAGGACCGGGCACGGCAGACAATGCGGCGGGCCTCAGTCGGATCGTCCGGCAATTCTTTGCGCAGAAGGTAAGCAAGGAACGGCTGGGTCCAAAGAGGAATAACCGCCAAGACGTCCTCGAGTGCCGGGTGGGCCAGCTCAGGGTGGGGCGAGTCGGCCTCGATTGAGTCAGTTGCCGACTCTATCTTGATGGATGGCTGAAAAAGTTGCTGAAGGAAGACTCCCGGCGGCACTTTTTCACGGGCCGAACCGATCCGAGCCAGAGAATCAGCAGCTTCATTATCAGCACGGCGAACGTGATGAAGCTCAAGGCCATCAAAGTGTCCCTCCAGCCAGCGCACAGCGGCACAATATGCCGCCATGGTCGGATCTTTGGTATCCCAAGCCTTCATCACTTGCTGTACCACCAAATCCGAGTCGCCGCGACAAAGCAGTCGGCGAATGCCAAGCGAGACTGCAATGCGCAGTTCGTGCAGCAACGCCTCGTATTCCGCCACATTGTTGGAGGCGGCGAAATGGATCTGCAGCACGTAATGAAGCTTGTCGCCTTTGGGAGAAATCAACACGACTCCAGCCCCCGTGCCCGCGAGCATCTTCGAACCGTCGAAGTACATGACCCAGTGCTCCGTATGGAGTTGAGTCGGAAGGGATTGGTTCTCAGTCCATTCGACGATGAAGTCGGCAAGGGCTTGAGACTTGATGGCCTTGCGAGGCTCGTAGCTGATGTCATGCGGCATAAGTTCTATTGCCCACTTAGCGACTCGGCCAGTGGCATCCCGATTGTTGATGATGTCAGACAAAGGGGCATGACTCACCACGGTAACCGAGTGGGCCTGGAAATAGTGCACCAGCTTCCGAGTCGCCAGAAACACACCGTAAACGAGCTTCTGGTAATGCGGGTAGCGCTGCTTCGACTCGGAAAGCACTTCGCTGACATAGTAGACGGGTTGTTGCACCTTCTGAACTCGGCCTTCTTCTGAACGTTCCACTACTAGCACAATGCTAACCACTTGATTCATGGCAGCGATGTACAACAGCATGGGTTCACCCTCCATTGGTGCAGCAAGGACTGGAGGTGTTGACAGAAGACGCTTGAGATCTTCGAAGGCTTGCTGAGCTTCATCCGTCCACTGGAAAGAGTCGGATTTCTTGAGAAGTCGGTAAAAAGGCAAGGCCTTCTCACCGAGTCGGGCTATGAACCGACTTAGAGCAGCAATGCACCCGGTTAGGCGCTGGACTGCCTTCAGGTCCTTTGGCTTGCCCATCTTGATGATGGCATCAAGTTTATCCGGGTTCGCTTCGATCCCTCGCTCGGAAACGATGAAGCCGAGTAACTTGCCAGCCGGAACCCCGAAGACGCACTTCTCCGGGTTAAGCTTCATGTCGAACCTCCTGAGATTGGCAAAAGTCTCAGCCAAGTCGGTCAAGAGGTCCGCGGTCTTCTTTGTCTTCACCACAATGTCGTCGACATATGCCTGGACATTTCTACCTATCTGGTCGTGTAAACACTTTTGCATACAACGTTGATATGTAGCACCAGCATTTTTCAAACCAAAAGGCATCGTGATGTAACAAAAGGCCCCAAACGGGGTGATGAAAGAAGTTTTTATTTGATCAGATTCCTTCATCTTGATCTGGTGGTAGCCTGAATAGGCATCCAGAAAACATAAGCGTTCGCAACCGGCCGTAGAGTCGACAACTTGATCAATACGGGGTAAAGCGAACGGATCCTTGGGGCATGCTTTGTTCAAGGACGTGTAGTCCACACACATGCGCCAAGTTTTATTCTTCTTAAGAACCAGAACCGGGTTTGCCAACCAGTCCGGGTGAAAAACTTCTTTGATGAACCCGGCTGCTAGGAGTCGGGCGATTTCTTCTCCGATTGCTTTGCGCCGGTCCTCAGCGAAGCGACGGAGAGACTGCTTCACTGGCTTTGCATCCTTGGCGACGTTGAGGGAGTGCTCGGCGAACTTCCTTGGAACGCCCAGCATGTCAGAAGGCTTCCATGCGAAGATGTTCCAATTCTCACGAAGGAAGTCGACGAGCGCGCCTTCCTATTTGGCCTCAAGGTCAGTCCCGATGTGGACCGTCTTGGACGGGTCCTCGGGATGGACCTGGACACGCTTCGTGTCCTTGGCCGACTGGAAGGTGGACTCGGTTGCCGCCTTCTTGCTGGGTGGCGGTTGATCCAAGTCGGTGGAAGCTTGAATGTTCTCCAACTCCTGAGCTGCGATGAGGGACTCGGCTATGTCCGCACTGGCGAGATCGCACTCGTTCGAGCGCTCAAAGTCGCCAGTGATGGTGATGACACCTTTAGGACCTGGCATCTTCAGCTTCAGGTATGTGTAGCACGGCCTGGCCATAAATTTGGCATAAGCCGGTCGGCCAAAGATCGCATGATATGCGCTCTTAAAGCCGACTACCTCGAACGCCAATGTCTCGACCCGGAAGTTGTTCGGCTCACCGAACATGACTTCCAGGGAGATTTGACCCAGAGGCCTGGCGCATTTCCCAGGAACTATTCCGTGGAAAGAAATGTTGCTGGGGCGAAGTTGGGTCTCCGACACTTGCATCCTCTTCAGGGTATCCACAAAGATGATGTTTATGCTGGAGCCCCCGTCCATCAGGACCTTGCGGAGCTTGAATCCTCCGACCTGGGGATCCACCACCAAAGGGTGCTTGCCCGGGTGGGGGATTCGGTTGGGGTGATCGAGTCGGCTGAAGCCGACTGGCACCTCGGACCAGTCCAGCCATTGTGGGACTGCTGGCATCATCGCGTTGACCTCGCGACAACGCAGCTTCCGACCCCTTTTGGAGTCGGACCCTTGAAAAATCATGAGTACCCCCCTTTGAGGGGGATACTGTGCAGCGCCGCCTCCTGCAGCGGAGCCTCCTTCGCCATCAGCATCCAGCTCGGGTTGTTTTTCCTCCCGCAAACGCTACAGGAAGCTACAGTCCCGAGTCGAGTGCCCCGCCTTATAGTTGGCGGTACTGTGGAAGGAGCAGGGCCCGTCGAGGACCTCCTCAAAAGTGAGTTTTTGCGCCTTGCGCTGTTGCCAAGGGCGCTCTTTCTTTTGGTTAGCGTCGCCGCGCTGGGGGCCACGCTCAACAGCCGCAACCAAGTCGGCTCCGCTAACCCCGTCTCCGCCAGCCTTCCGCTTCGGGGGCCGATCGTCCGCATGCTTCCGACCCGAGTCGGCGAGGACTTTTCGGCTCGAAGACTCGGCTTTTGCCTTGCCTTTGTCTTCGTACCGCATGGCTTCTTCACCCGTCGCGTACTTGCTGGCGACTTCCATGAGTCGGCCCATGGTCTGAATGTTAGACCGGGCCAACTTGTGCTTGAGGAGCTCGTATTTGACTCCCTGGGAGAAGGCCTGAATAGCCTGCATCTCGGTGACGTCCTCGATCGAGTTGCGCAGCCGAGTCCAGCGCTGAATGTAATCGCGGACCGACTCGCCCTTCTCTTGGACGCAGAGCCACAGATCTTGGGCGTTCCCAGGGCGCTTGTACGTGCCCTCAAAGTTTTTGACGAAGGCCTCTTGGAGGTCCCTCCAGTCGTAGATGCTATCTTCGGGCAGGCTATTAAGCCACGCCCGAGCCGACCCTTCCAGCATCAGGGGTAGGCTTCGGAGGGCAACACGCTCGTTGCCTCCTCCTATGTTGCAAGCGACCAAGTAGTCAGCAAGCCAAGTTTCTGGCTTGGCGGTGCCGTCATACTTGTCGACGCCGCTTGCAATTCGGAACCGATCCGGAAACGGTTCGGTCCGAATCCGCCTGCTGAAGCAAAGCGGCCCGGTAGAGGCAGAGCCACCCGGCTGGTTGACTTCGCCAGCGCGCCGCTCGGCCCGCACCCGGGCTGCCCGCCGTCCCTCGATGTCATCGCGGGCATCGCGAGCATCGTTCGCTCGAAGAGAGCCGGCTCGCCGCCGCTCAGCCTGGAGCCGGTTAATCTCCAGGCGAGCGTCAGGCCGGTTCGTGGATCGACTCGGTTGAGACGATCCGACTGTGACGGGGCGACTCGGAGCTCCTGAGGGCCGACTCCGAGTTTCCTGGGAAGCTAGCCGATTGCCAACCGACCCGGCTTCGTTTTGTTGTTCTACCGCCGTCTTCATCAGCGTGACGACTCGGCGGTAGATTTCCGCCGCGGGGCCGTCTGCTGGTGGTGGCAATGAGTCGGCCAACATGGCGGCTGCGAAAAGGTTCTGGGCCGGTGTTTGATAAACAAGGACACCGTCCTGTTGCCGTCCGAAAAGTGGGGCCCGAGTAGCCCGACTCCTCCGGGCGGCCGAAGAAGTTCTTCGGTTCGCGCGGCTGCGCGAACCGTGAGGGTCATTCGGTCGCCGATCTTGCTGTTCGATTGCCGCCCGCTCTTGATCGAGGCGTGCTCGTTCAGCAAGGAGGGCTTGCCGAGAAGCCTCCAAGGCCCTCTCGGCCTCCGATTGTCCGTTGATGGGCGTATGTAGGTGCTCGTGGGCTGCCCTGGCTGCCGCTGCTGCAGACGTTCCCGCATCCTCTGCGGCGCCATCCCCAACCACATACACCTCAGCGGAGGCGGTATGGCTGTGCGAACTCTCGTCCCCCTCGGATTCGGATCCCAGGATGGAGAGGAGAGATTCGGCGCCCACCATGGCGACGAACCTAAAATATTCCTCGCCCTTGCCCGAGGCTGGAGGAGATCCGAGCCGGAGCTCAGGCTCCACCTCCACAGTAAGGCACGGACGCGGATCTTGGAGATGTAATTGGCCGAAAGCGTCGGCCAAGAAGTGAAGGCCGCCGAAGATGAACTCCGAGCCTTCAGGATGCGCGACAGGCGACATGTTGCCGATGATGAGCTTGTCGCCGGTCGCTGGAGAAGATCCCGCCTGGATCGTAGCTCCAAAGCACGCTCCCCCTACCTGGCGCGCCAACTGTCGCAGGGTGTTCGCGGCAATATCCATTTGTAATAGGATTGTCGGGGTAGCGTGAAAGGAAGATCTAGGCAGTGCACACAAGAATTTACCCAGGTTCAGGCTCTCCAAGGATGGAGATAATACCCTACTCCTGCTGAATATATTTGATGATCTTGCGTGAAAAGAGAGTGTACAGGAGGTTGAAGAAGATGCTATGGAATTTAGAATCCTCCCTCCCCCTGTCCGCATGGGGGCTTGGCCTTATATAGGCCCGTACATCAGCCGACTCGGCAGTCGGCTGAGCTACAGTAACGGTTTTAATTTAATAACGACATTTACATCCGGTAACGGCCCGAGTAACGCCAGTCTTCATGCCGGTTGAAACGTATGCCTTTGATGAGTTGTAACGCCTGTCTCGATGACACCCGGCCGTTGCAGTCACCCGGGCCTTTCTTGGGCCTTCATCCGAGTGGGCCCTTATGAGGCTTCGTGAGCCTGTTGGGCCGACTCGTGGTGCCGGGCCTACCCGGATGGGCTTCCCCCCGTCAGTAGCCCCCGAGTGCTTCGAGGTCTTGACACGCATACCGACTGAGGATCAGGCTGTGCTTGTCCGAGTCGCTGGTGGAGAGACCTTGACGGACTCCTGAAACAAGAAGGTTAAATTTTGCTAAGTGTTAAGAGCTCGGTGATACCCGTGCTTTCCGGCTAAGGAAACCGGCTTGCGGCCCACCGAGAGGCGTATCATGAATTCCGAGTGAAACCGAAATAACGCCTGGCCTATCCTGTGTGGACGGTTGCCATCTTGTGCCCGCAGGGGGGACGCCTTTCGACTTTCAACTTCGAAACCGAGTCTTCGAACCCGGCATTGAACCCTGAATCATTGAGCCAAGTTGAGCCGCTGTGGCGTTTGGTTCCGATTCAAAGGTTACGTTGCCCCGCTGTGGATGCCGGGTTCGTCCTTAGCTTGGGTGTCGCCGAGTGACCTGCGAACCCTGTTGGGCCGATCATCAGCACCCTTTCGCAGAGCCAATCTGCTTCCGAGCTTGGCGGCTTGTGCGCCTCGGAGTTGCTTGACGGAGCGGATGCGGGTGCTTGTTTCTTGCTTGAAGGGCCTTCTGCCGTTCACTCTTCGCCACTTCTTCTGGTGTGGTCTTCATCTCCACAAATCTCTTGTACACTTGCTCGTCCAAGAAGCCGTACTTCTGAAACGGGCTCTTACCTGTCCGTATGAACTTTGTCGTCAAGATGCTCTTGAACAACCTCCACGCCTTGCCCATGGTCTTCATTGCAGCCGCTCTGACACGTTCTTCGTGTTCTGGCGGGATCTCGAACCACCTTTTTACTTCAGCCATTAACTCCTCCTCCTTCGCGGCGGTAATATCTTTCCAGTTGGCAATGGTTATATTGACCCTCTCCCGCCCAAGTATTCTGCAGAAAGTGCGGAATTTGTTCGCTACGTCATCAGGTTTCGTCGGCACACTAGACTTCGTAGACACTTGCGTGATGACCATACGTCGACTAGGGGGCTTCGACATTGTTCGGGGCTTCCGACTGCCTTTTTGCCTACTTCCTTCATCATTGCCCGAATTAGGGTTCGGCATACTTGAGTGCCCCGACGAGGAGTTAGAAGAGGAATGGGCGTCTGACATATCTGTGTAAACTAACAAAGCAAACCAAATAGGCAAACAGAAGAAACACAAGTTCGAGATAAATCTGATCATGAATATATTATGAAGTAATGACTCAATACAGCACTATGATCAACAGATGAATCAAGTACTAAAAATAGCATCTGTCCTTATTAGATTTCTAGTCTCTAACTTGTCTCAAATGAGCAAATCATCACAGAGCTAGGACTAAACTCTAAGGCAATAACAAAAGAGTTCTATGGAACAATTAAACTGAATGAATCATATCCGTTCTTTCAATTAATTAATTGACATCTAAACACAAAATGAAGTATAGAATCTGCTCTCATTGATCAAAATACCAACTCATACAAGGACATTGCAAACTTAAGTTACATAAACATGCAAAGGTATTTTCCAAAATATTGCTGCTTCTTGCATGTGTATAAACTTGACTAATCAAAGTTCGATCGGTGATTTTTTATCAGCACAAACACAAATAGCTATGAATATCTATGTAAACTTTGTATCACATTGGGTTAAGACAAAATCGTAGGCAATATTGTTCTTATCGGAGCTATACCTTCCTCTAATACTTTCTCAGAACTATTCATCACACAAATGGCTAGAAATCAAAAGTGAGCATCTGTTCTTCAGTTTAACAAAACTGATATAGATATATGCATATATATAGATGAATCATAACTAAACAAGCTGAATTAAATACACAATGTAATCAGACTCAATGATATCCTAGAGAGTAAGATTGAATCATCCCAGGTTCAATCCATACATTACTTGTTCAGCAACATCTAAATTATATTTGCAATCTTATATGTTCACTCAAATGGACAACAATTTACATCCAAATCAGTTTTCACATGTTCTTTCAAACAAGAAATAAGAGGTAAATATGATTACTCATGCTATCAATCAATCAATCGATCAATCAACCAATCGACCTCCAAATCTATCACAGCAAGACCATAGGAGGAAGATGGAGAGGAGTTGGGACCTTGAGAGGGCAGGGGGATGGAGTCCGGCGAAGAGGCAACCGCTGGAGTCCGTCGAGGATGCGGCCGCTATGGTCCAGCAGGGAGGCGACGGCTGAAGCTCGCGGGGGGCACGGCCGATGAGCAGCTGGTCGAGGAGGCGAAGGCGGTGCGGTGGAGACGAAGGCAGCGCGGTGGAGACGACGGCGGCGCGCTGGAGACGACAGCGACACGCTGGAGACGACGGCGGCGTGGGAGGGGAATTAGGGATTTGGAATGTGAATTGGCGCGGGGTTCTGAAATTTCGCTAAGTCCTCGTATATGTACTAAGCTCATCCCAGACGGGTTAAGTGAGCTTACCGTCTTGGATGATTATCATCCCAGACGGGTTAGGCCACTACCCATCTACGATAACACACTCATTCCAGACGGGCTAGGATACCTACCGTCTGCGATGTCACGATCATCCCAGACGGGTCATTAGTTATACCCGTCTCGGATGACTGTTATCCCAGACGTGTTTCGGTCTGATCCGTCTGCGATGAGTCTGTACAGGGGCTATGTGCTACCTGAATTTTGGCTAGCCTTAGGAAATGCTAGCATGCCCTCTGCAAACTTTATAGCAGTGTATACACAGCAAGCAAAAACATTCCAATATATTTCAACTTAGGCATGTATACACAGCAATGCATTCAAAAGCAAAATATTGCAATTAAGTCATGAGTACATAGCAATTCATACAATTATTTACAATACTTGCTTCTTCCCTTTGAAAGTGAGCCCTTCACGATGATCGTTGCAGTAGTATGACCTAGCTCCCTCCATGGCTTCAGCCTCAAAACTCATATCTCTGGAATAATTCTCGGTGAATTCGTTGTAATCATCCTCGTCAACAACGTTGTCGACTCCTATGATGCTTCTTTTTCCATTTCTAACGACATGCTGCCTCTTGCTTGACGGATCGATCATATAGAATACCTGATGAACATGCTTCGCGAGGACAAATGGTTCAATATCGTAGCCAACACGGCTCAGGTCAACAGTAGTCACATCGTATTCGTCGGTCTTAATGTGCGAGAGGTGGGCCCAACGACACCGAAATATTGGGATTTTGAACTTGAAGTAATCGAGCTCCCAAATCTCCTCGATGAACCCGTAGTAACTGTGCTTATGACCGGCGGAATCAGTAGCATCGACCCGCACACCGCTGTTCTGATATGTGCTTTTTGCATCTTGAGCCTTCGTATAAAATGTGTATCCATTTATGTCATATCCTTGGTATGTCCGGACTGTGAAGTACGGTTTCTTTGACAACCATGTCAGCATTTCATCAGATGACGACGTGGTGGTGATCCGGTCTTGGAACCATTGGTTGAATAGGGACATATGTTGTTTCTTGATCCACGCTTCACTTTTTCTTGGATTTTGATGTCGTAGCATTTCCATGTGTTCATCGATGTATGGCGAAACCACCGAGATGTGCTGCAAGACCATGAAATGAGCTCGAGCATGATCGTCCCAATCAGGAGTGATGGATTTCGCTCCGAGGACCCCGGTACCATGGAGCCTGCCCACGTGTCGTGATTCAGGTAGACCTATCGGGTTGACATGCGGCATGTAGTCCAAACAGAACTCAACGACCTCTTCGGTGGCATAACCTTCCACAATGCTTCCCTCAGGCCGCGAGCGATTTCATACGTAGCCCTTCAGAATTCCCATATATCTCTCAAACGGATACATGCTTCGTAGGAACACAGGACCACACATTTTGATCTCTCTAACTAGGTGACTCATGAGGTGCGGCATGATATCAAAAATGACAGAGGGAAGTACATCTCAAGGCGGCATAGGACAACCACGAGCCTTGCCTCTAGAGCATCCAGTTCAGGTATACTTATCTCCTTCTGTGATATTCTGTCGAAGAATTGATATAGCATTATGATTG
This sequence comes from Stipa capillata, assembly GCA_019208055.1. Classification (NCBI taxonomy): domain Eukaryota; kingdom Viridiplantae; phylum Streptophyta; class Magnoliopsida; order Poales; family Poaceae; genus Stipa; species Stipa capillata. Next base: position 175,759 of record JAGXJF010002641.1, on the reverse strand, counting down.
TATCTCTGACATCACCAGACAAAATCCCTCTAATAGCAATAGGAAGTATCTGCGTCATCAAAACGTGACAATCGTGAGACTTCATGCCAAATAATTTCAATTCCTGCATTGAAACTAGCTTCTTGATATTGGCGCAGTACCCGCTTGGAACTTTCACATCGTGCAAGCACTGGCATAGCTCAATTTTCTCGGCTTTAGAGAGTGTGTAACATGCAGGTGGGAGGAAGGTTCTGCCTTTGTCGGTTTCTATCGGAGCTAACTCAGGCCTGATGCCTAGTTTCACGTAGTCTTGACGTGCCTTCACGCCGTCCTTTGTTTTATCAGGGATATTCAGCAAGAGGCCAATTAGGCTGTCAAAGACATTCTTCTCTACGTGCATGACGTCGATACAGTGGCGAACATCTAGCTCTTTCCAGTAAGGCAAACCCCAAAATAGTGATTTATTTTTCCACAAACCTTTCATTAATTTACGCCCCTTTCCAAGAAGAACATCAATATCTTTAACCATTCCGTATACCTGTCTCCCGGTTAAAGGAGGTGGAGCCGATCCCTCTTCGATGGTTCCGTCGAACTCAGCAGCCAACTTGCGGTAAGGATGATTTCGACGCAAAAACCTACGATGCCGCATGTATACGGTTTTGTGCGATTTCTCGAGGTACAAACTGGCCGTATCTTCCATGCATTGAACACATGCTGTTGCTCCTTTAGTACTCTGGCCGGATAGGTTACCGTACGCAGGATAGTCATTGATAGTGCAAAATAGCAATCCTCGTAGGGTGAAGTTTTCTCTCTTGTCTGCATCCCACGTCTCCATGCCCTTGTGCCACAATGTTTCCAGATCCTCCTTCAGCAAAGACAGGTACGTATCTATGTCATTTCCGGGTTGCTTCGGGCCTTCGATGAGCATGGCCAACATGATGTACTTCCTCTTCATGCACAACCAAGGTGGGAGGTTGTACATACAAAGAGCCACAGGCCAAGTGCTGTGACGACTGCTCATGTTACCAAAGGGATTTATTCCATCCGTACTCATCCCGAACCGTACATTTCTAGAATCCGCAACAAAATTTGGGAATTTCCTGTCGATGTTTCTCCACTGGATAGAGTCCGCTGGGTGTCTAATCAAATCATCAACTTTCCGCCCCTCCGCGTGCCACCGCATTTTCTTTGCATATTCAGCATTTGCAAACAGACGCTTCAGTCGAGGAATGATAGGAAGATACCATACAACCTTGGCCGGAATGCCGTTCATCTCCTCATTGCCCTCGATGTTATCATCCGTAGCATTGTTCTGCTTCTTGTATCGGGAAGTCTTACAAACCGGACATACATATAGATTCTCGTACTCTTCACGGAAGAGGATGCAGTCGTTTTTGCAAGCATGTATTCTTTGTACATCCATTCCTAGCGGACAGAGAATCTTCTTAGCTTTGTATGTGCTTTTTGGCAACTCGTTCCCGTCGGGAAGCATGTCTGCCAAGAGTTGTAAAAGTGCACTAAAGCTTTTGTCAGACCAACCTCCGCTTGCCTTCAATTTGAGCAGTTCCAGAACAGCTGACAGACGGGTATATTTCTCCTTGCAACCATGGTACAATTGTCTCTCCGAGTCATCCATTAGACTCTCAGAAATTTGTCATATTGCCTGCCACCAAGGTCATTACCTTCAGCATCGCACAGCATTTGCTCGAGATCGTTGTCATTGGTACGCATCTCGGCATCCTCTTCATCAGACTTAGAATCATCATCAGCCTCCGAATTCAACTCTTCGCCACTCATTCCTTCATCGCTCCCCTCCGTGTGTTCGCTGTGATGGATCCAATTTGTATAGCCAGCTACGAATCCCCTACGGACCAAATGATCTTGTAACTGAGCCGTGTTCTTGAACATCTTCTCGTTCTTGCAGTCATAGCATGGACAACACATATGACCAAACTTCCTACTTGATATATCATCCTCAGCCGCTCTTAAAAATTCGTTCACGCCACTGATATACTCAGGGCTAACACGGTTCGCATCATACATCCATCTTCGATCCATCGGCACTATGACATACATATATACATATGTTGATTTATTAATTATCTATTTGAGTCAAAATAAATATTAAACTCATCGCTCTCTCTCACTTCTCCAATTATGCGCAAAACCATCCAACCTTGACCTATCGGGTTCAAGCATGCGTATATATTACATCTAAACCACAATTAATAAACCATTCATCAATGCCTACAAATCTATTAAACCAAAATTACCTTCTAATAGAACTAATTGCACTACATCTAGGGTTAGATAGCAATTAAACTAACTAAGTAACCAAATGTACTAACCTATTTGCACACCAAATCAATTATCTCCTTCCAATCTTCTTCTCCTCCCCCAAAATCGCCTCAACCGCCGCCACCAGCCCGACAGACCTAGGAAACCCTAATAGAGTGGGAGCACTGGTTCTGTTATAAAGGTGGAGAAATCATTCCAGACGGTTTATCCACTTGAACCACCTTTAATGACATATCATAGACACGTGAACACAAGGCCGTCTGCGATGTGTTGACACATAGCAGACGGTTCATAACATGTGCGTCTCTGATGTGTCATCGCAGATGGTTCAACCTCGAGCCGTCTGCGATAACGTGTTCCTTCGCAGACGGGTTGCAGGATGAACCGTCTGCGATGTCTCTTTCCAGACGGTCGGCTGCGACCCGTCTTGGATGTCATATCATCCAAGACACTAGGTCCCGGGCAAAAGTCATCACAGACGTGGTAGTTCGTGGGCCCGTCTGGAATGGCTTCTATCCTAGACGGGCGCATGAACCCGTCTGCGATGTGCCGTCCAGGATGAGCCATTCTGTAGTAGTGTCACCTCCTCACTGCACCAGAGCGCCGCCGTCCCTTTCCTCACCGTGTCGCCATGCTACACCGAGCTGTCCACGCCTACCTCGCCATGTCTACTCCTCTCCCCATGTTAGCGTCCTCACTACTCCAAGCCCACTGCCCACCTCCTCCGCTCCCCATCGTCACCCACCGCCAATAACGGCTTGCGCCACCACTGCTTTTCTTCCCTCACGCGTAGTCCTCGCCGCTGTACGGTCTGACCATATGGCTAGGTAATTAAATTGGCTGGTTTATTACACGGCACTTAATGACCAAATTTGGTCACTAAAATCCATAATTACTGCTCAGCGCAATTAATTTTAGTTAGAAACTAATGTTTGCTAATTACTCTATCCGTCCAACAATGTAAGATGCGCACGTATCCCAATATTTGCAATTAGACTTATAATATTTTAGTTATGTGATACAAAAGTGATATCATTGGAAAGTACTTTCAAAAATGAATCCAATAATACCACTTTTGTGTCACATAACTAAAATATTATAGGTCTAATTGTAAATCTTGGTCTACATGCGCGCCTTACATTGTTGAACAGAGAGAGTAGTACTTAATACCACCAATCAAACTCTAATGATTGGTGATTACTGAGCATAATCAACACTGATCATTTAGCCATTAATACATTGTACTTAATGCCCACTGTCACTGACTTGGGTCAATGTTGACCACGACTTGACTTGGTTCCACATGTCAGCCTCCAAGGCTAACTAAGATATAAGTAATAACTTTCCAAAAAAAGATATAAGTAATAAAAATAATAATTATTATTTAATTACCGAGGAATAGAAAAAAGGATTTTTAAATGATTAAAAGCTTAGAAATTCATAATAAATCCTATTTTAATCAGAAAAATGCAAATAATATATCAAAATGTGCAGAAAAATAAATGCTATCCATTGTGTCATTTGCATGCATGATTTTGTTAGGAATAAAATATAAAATGGCTAAAAACTCAAATTAGGGTTTCATAATTAGCCGAAGAACCTTCGGATCGCTATATCTTGAGCGTCCAGACTCCAATTAAACTGATTTCACTTGCATTGGTCTTTATTTTGAATATGCTATGCCCTGACATGCATTTCATATCATGTCGGTGTTCCTCTTTTTAATACTTCGGCATTGTACCCGTCTGGTGTTTTTGTTCTTCTTCCCGATAGTTGCTGAGCAACAAGGCAAGCAACCCCCTTTGAACATGTTGCAATTCCTACTATTTACAAAATATTAATTTTTCCAATTGTTATCGCATGCATTCCACTTATATGTTATCGGTATGTAGTTAATCCATATCATTTGCATGGATCTACCTTGTCACCCTAACCAACACCACCAGCCCCTAACCTATTTAGACTAGTATAGTCGAAACCTCTATATATGCTGCTTATGTTGTAATTTCATGCTTAGACATGGAAAGTTGTAATTACTTAGATGGCAGATAAGCTGACATAGAATGGATGGGTTAAGTGTAGGAGTCAGTGGGTAATTACCGGGAAGTAACTAATGAAATTGAGTAATAATCATTGGGTCTAGACGAGAGGTCATAGCTAGGAGCATGGTGGGTTGTCTCATTTTCCCACAAGGCCGGTTCCTGGTGTCTTTTTGAACCAAGATTTGCATATTTCTACACGGGTGAAATAATGGGCCACCCGCGACTAAATAATTTGCCTAGTCTTAGTGTATGAGCTACATTAGTTTGCTATTTTTATTTGCCATGTGGGTGAAAAATGATGTGACATAGCATGGTATCTCAATATATGGTGGGATGGACACACAGTCTGGGAGACTAGGGATGTACCTTGATTCACAACTTATGGGACCATGTTGGGGTTACAACCGGACTGGTGTACAAGGAATGGCCCGTAAGGGTGGCTCATACCTAAGGTAGAAAGTATTGTAATGGTCATGTTCAATCATCCTTTGCCAACACACCCAGTGAAGTGTGTGAATGATCTGGTGTTAAGAGTCAATTGATACATGTAGGTAAAGATGTACAACCCTACAGGGTTTGAACTATTCAAATAGCCATGTCTGCGATTATGGATAACTTGGTAAGAATCTGCATCGAATTAGACAACTAACTGATGGAAGACTCGACAAAACCACTGTATCGCAGCTGCGATCTTGATCACACGCGTCTATCAGTCACGCTAGAACTTCTAAGGATCAAGGCAGCCCATAACTGTCCGGACGCAAGCTTCGATGAGACACTGGCTTACCTTGCCATGGTTTTTCCAAAGGAGAACGTGTTGCCTACAAGCACCGAGGAAACCAAGAAGGTGGTCTGCCCCCTTGGATTAGATGTAGAGAGACTCCATGCTTGTTGGAATGACTGCATTATTTATCGCAAAGAGTATAAAGAGCTACACAAATGTCCGGTGTGCAACACATCTCGATATAAGCGGGGCAGAAACCAAGACGATGACGAGGAAGAAGTGATGAGTGGTACCCCTGGAAAGGTTGGATGGTACCTTCCAGTCCTCCCCCGTTTGAAGCGTTTATTCAGTAACAAGAAGGAGGCAAAGCTGATGTGTTGGCACGAAGAGGGGCGAAGAAAGGACGGGGTGTTGAGACACCCAGCTGATGCTTGTCAGTGGAGGGCAATCGACGTCGAAGACCCAGATTTCAGTAGTGATCCGAGGAATATCAGGTTTGGTATGAGTACGGACGGAATAAATCCATTCGGCAACATGAGCAGCAGACACAGCACATGGCCCGTTGTTCTTTGGATCTATAACCTCCCTCCATGGTTGTGCATGAAGTGAAAGTATATGCACCTATCTATTCTCATTCAAGGGCCAAAACAACCTAGAATGGATCTTAACGTGTATCAACAACTATTGAAGGACGAACTAGCTATGCTATGGGAAGAAGGGGCTCAGGTCTGGGATGCGAACAAAGAAGAGTTCTTCACTCTGAAAGGCCTGTTGTTCACAATGGTGCAAGATTATCCCGCGTACGGGAACAACGCGTGTCAGTGCACCAAAGGATACGAAGCATGTGTTAAGTGCATGGAAGAAATCACAAGTGTTTTCTTAGAGGGCTCTAGAAAAATCGTGGGCCACCGAAGGTGGCTGACCATGAATGACCCATGGAGAGAGGACACAGAAAGGTTCGACGGAACAAAAGAAATCCGTCCAAAGCCTTGTGAGAAGACCGGACAAGAAATCTATGATCTCTTGAATGAAATGGACGAGGTTGAGCTAGGAAAAGGAAAGAAACAACCATCGGTAAATGGCGTCTGGAAAAGGAAATCTATTTTTTGGGAATTGCCTTGCTGGCCTCACCTAGACACACGTCACAGCATTGATGTAATGCATGTCGAAAAAAATATCTGCGACAGCTTGCTTGGTCTCTTGCTCAACATTCCGGACAAGACAAAAGATGGACCGAAGGCACGAGCAGACATGCAACACATGAATATAAGACATGAGCTGTGGGCAAACCAGAGAAACGACCAAGACGGGGAAGAATGGTATCAGAGTCAAGACCAGCTATCCTACTGCTTGCTACACTCTGAGTAGAGATGAGCTCCATAGCCTTTGCGAATGCCTCTATGGTGTCAAAGTTTCTTCGGGTTACTCCCGCGAACATCTGAAAACTTGTTGACATGAAGACTCGTCCACTAATTGGCATGAAGTCTCATGACTGCCACGTGATCATCACACAGGTACTGCTTGTCGCAATTAGAGGTATCATGGAGCCAGGTGTCCACAAGACGATCATGGATCTTTGTAACTTCTTCAACACTATCTGTCAGAAGTCAATCACTGTGCAACGCTGCCTGAAACTGAAGGCCGAGATCACTGTCATACTATGCGAACTTGAGATGTATTTCCCTCTAGCATTCTTCGATTTCATGGTACATCTCATGATCCATATCGTCCCGGAGATACTAGATCTTGGTCCGTGTTTTTGCACAACATGTACCCGTTTGAAAGGTACAATGGGGTATCAAGTGCTACATTCGTAACAGAGTGCATCCGGAAGGTAGCATCATCCAAGGCTATGCTATCGAAGAGGGTGTCGAGTTCTACACGGATTACATGCGTGATCAAAAACCTATAGGTGTTCTAGTTTCACAGTACACAGGCAGGCTAGACGGTAAAGGTGCGATCGGGCATAAAAATTTACATGTGTACCGATCGGAAAGATCAGATGACTACAACAGAGCACATTTTGTGGTGTTACAACACTTGGCTGTGGTACGGCCTTATATTCAGATCCACATGAAACAGTTGCACGAAGCGAATCCGAAAAAGGCACAGTTGCGCTCACGAAAGAGCATAACGCAAAGTTCTCCGGGTGGCTAAAGGACTACTGGTATGAAAGGGAGCCGTCAAATGGAGAAGAAGAAACCGTCCAAATGTTGTCACACGAACCCGATAGCAAAGTCGTGACGTGGCAATCGTACGATATCAACGGATATACATTCTATACCGAGGCTCAAGACCAGCGCAATACGTACCAGAACTGCGGTGTAACGCAGGAGTCTAGAACTGGTCATCAGGGCAAGAAGTGTAGGTACTATGGCGTGATCGAAGAGATCTGGGAACTTAACTACACCGTGACCAAGATCCCCATGTTTCGTGTCAGATGGGTGAAAGACGTCAGAATCGAAGATATGAACACCAGTACCATGGTTATACCTCCACCGATCCCTATGAAGTCGTGACAAGTCAAATCAATCAGTCCCAAGGATGAGCCATGGGTATTAGCCAAACAACTCGCCCAAGTCTTCTACATAACCGACCCAAAGAATAAGAAGCGTGTTGTCGTGAGGAAACGGAAAAATGAGTATTGTCGGAGTCGATGATGTAGTTGATGAAGAGGACTATGACCAATTCGACGATCTGGACACAGAAGAAGAAGATGTCGATGATCGAACGAGTAAAAGGCGCAAAGGTACTCAAGATGCGTGTCCCTACATAAGACGCAGTCACGCCGAAGGACTGACGTATACCAGCAAGAAGATCAAAACTACTATTGAGAAGTGTGTCGAAGATGACGAAACCTAGCTTTTGATCAATTTAGAACAAACCTCAATGTGTAATAATATCATTTTGATGAATTGAATGGTTATGTTCGGGACTATGTAAAACAAGGGATGTACAACACCAGAAGTATAATAATTTAGTAGTATAGGAAAGGTACAATAATTTAATACCATCGGAAATCATCTCTGTTAACACGATGATAACATAGCGATGGATATTACAAAAGAATTATCACTACCAAATGGGATGAATGATAAGACATGTCAATAAATATGCAAATGAGAAAAATTTGTACATGATACATTCAACATATGCAAAAGATAAAATCAAAAATATTCTGCCTATATCTCAAACCCTAAATCAACTTTCACTGACGGGCTGCTTAATAGTACCCGTCAGTGCCGTTCCATGCCCCAAACCGTAAATCAAGTCCACTGACTGGCAATGAAGTAGGGCCCGTCAGTGGAGACTAACTTTCATTGACAGGCGACTTGACATTCGCCCGTCAGTGGAGAAGGCGAAGACTTTCACTGACAGGTCCGTACTATGTGCCCGTCAGCGGAGGTGTCGCAGTACTTAAGCGGGACTTGGCGAAATTTTCAACCATTCTCGCGCGTTCATTCGAACCAGCAGCGAGCACCTGAGCCCTAGCCCCGCCACCAGGCTGCCGCGCCACCGCCCAAGCACCCGTCCGCGCTGCCGCCCGAGCAACTGTCCGCGCCACTGCCGCCGCCGTTCGTTGCCCCCGTCTGCGCCGCTCGTTCCTCCTCCCCCGCCGCCAGCGATCGCCAGCCGTTCTCCTCCCCCGCCGGTAGCGCCCTCCTCTTCCTACCTTGCCCCGACCGCCTCCCCCGTTCGCCTCCCTCCCCCGTCAGCCACCACTCGCCGTCGGCCCCCTCCTCCACCACTGTCTTCACAGGTGAGTGTTCTTCCAATCCCCTCTCTTCTATTCCACCACTGTCTTGACTTAATCAAAATGTAATTGGGCATTAGATTGGCCGGTTATTGAACTTATGCGGATGATTGTTTAATTTCTTGTGCCATAAACATGAGTATAACCCCAGTCATTTGCTCAGGCCGAGCTCCAATGTTTAATTGTTCTCATGTCTGTGATTAATCTTGCTATGATTTCTGGGGTGAATCTTTAGTAAATATCATCATTGGTAAAAACATTTGCTTGCTCGAGTTGACATCTCTAAAACTGATAAGAACACTACTACACTTGGTTTAGTCCCTTATAATAGTTACTTCAATTTATACTGATTTCTAAGAAGGAACTTTGAGAAGCAATCAGAGATCAGAGATCTGATAAGAATAGATAACACCTGATCTCTAGCTTTTTGTTCTCCACACATATATATCTCTTGCTCTTGATGATCCTCTGCCTGGCTTGATGCTCCTTACTGATCTTGGTTATTGATGGTCTCCTTGCTGCTATATCTACTGAGCTTTCCTAGGCTTCTCCGGTGAGGATGGATGATTATGTCTATTAGATGATGCAAAAATTCGATGTGTATATTAGAGGATGTATGTATGTATGTATATGCTGAGATTTGTGATTTGTGATTATCGGTTTTTCATTCGATGAATGTATGGATGTGTATGATTGATGAGCTACTGATTGGACGAGGCATTGTAATCTAATTTTTGTCTCAGTGATTAAGAGGTTTACAAGTACATTTGGTTGTTTTGTTGATTGCTAAGAGCTTTCCTTTTGATGCATGGCTTATCCTCCTTTTTATGAGGCATGCATTAGCTGTACCGATATACGAGTGGTTTAGGATTAAGAAATATGCATTTTCCCATACATAGAGTTTATTCTGATACAGGGTTTTCATTTTTTAAGTTTCTTAATCAGAAATGGACTCGTCGCCTATCCGGGAACTAGCCCGCGTAGATGATGAAAGGGCGGCGCCCATAGACGTGGCGGCCCAGATTGAAGCCCCGCCCCGAACCGATCAAACAGCCCCCGAGCCGGCTAGTGGACCTGTCGTCGAGCCAGAGAATGTAGCTTCAGCACCTGCACCTCCCACGGCGCGAGATGAAGAGAGAGCGTCTGGCTCATCTGACGATTCTCGGTCTAGCGAGTCAGGATCAGAAGAACGGGAGCCGTTGTCAGCAGCACCATCGAACCCAAAGAGACGGTACAACCCTAGAGGAGGGAACCAACTGACGAACGAGACATTCGTCGTCACTCGAGTGGGCGTAACAGGTGTTCCTACAAGTCCCGAGAAGGCTGTGAGGTCGTTCAGCAACACCTGTGGGTGCATTGTCCGCGAGCATGTCAGGATCACATGCCGGGACTTCAAAAAAATGACCGACGCCCAGAAAAAGGTCATGTTCGACAAGCTGTGGGATAAGTACGCTATCCCAGAGGCTGACAAGGAAAGAGTGCAAAGGAAAGCCAACATCATCATGTGTGCTGCTCTAAGGACTTGGCGATATGAAGCAACAAAGCTGCTAGACGCCGATTTCGAAACTGTAATTAAAAGTAAATGGCCAAAGATAGAACTCGAACACTGGGAGGAGTTCATTGCTGACAAGAAGAGTGATGAATTCAAGGAGAAGAGTCGCCGAGGGAAGGAGCTGCGTGCGAAGAACAAATTCCCCCACCACCTTGGCAGCCGAGGTGTTCTAGGGAAGAGACCGATCTGGGCCAAGGAGGACGCCGCGTAGATAGCGGCTGGCAAACCAATTCCTTTTGCCGATATCAAGTAGGAACGCACCCAGATTTCGATGAGGGCACACACGTTTCAGACCCAGCTACTGGGTCACCAATTATCACGAACCCTGAGCTTCAGGCGGTTTCCGAACGTTTGGTATAATCTAAACCCAATGTTTCTTGAAATATACTATTATGCTTCCAGTACGCTAACGACCCCTACTTTGTGCCGTTTTCCTTGCAGAGGCAGCTTTCGCAACAGCCTGAAAGCTCCCAGGACTCCGTCCAGAGTGAGAGGTGGGAAGACCATCTCTCGAAGGCTTTAGAGACGAGGGAGAAGACAGGGCGTGTCCGAGGGATCGGGAACGGGGCTATCTGGGACGAAGTATTTCCTCAGGAACGCGAGGCTGCCCGCCAGAGGAGGAGAGGAAGGCTAACATCTCTTATGCAAGAGATGATAAGTGCAGCCCAGGAGGCTGGCAAGCTGGTGGCGCAACAATTCTTGGAGTCTAGAGGCTACGACGCTCGCGATGCAGCTCGTCCACCTGTGCATCCTCATGGACATCAGGGCTCCTGTCCTTCTGGATGGAGTAGCTGCGCCTCAGCCTCCGACGTCGCCCCCGAGTCACCGAATCCCATCGATGACATCACTGTAAGCTTCGTCGGCACCATGAATCACTGTCCCTTTGCCCAGCATGAATTCACAGCATTGTGCGGATAACAATGGGTATGATCACATTGTTTATTATGCAGGGCCCCACGAAATGCCACCTCACTGTCCCTTTGCCCGGCGTGAAGAAGACGGTTGCACACGGCCTAGTCTTCCCAACAGTAGGGGCCGCGACATGCCACAACGCTGCTATACCTTCCCACATGGCGAGGGTGCAGGTGGACCGTGTCGTCGCTGAGTTCAGTGACGTCGCAGTCCCTGTCGCCCCTGAAGAGGATGTCACAAAGCTAGGAGACTACAAGGGGTACTACATACTGTGGCCAAAGAGTCAGATAATTATCCCCGGGGTGCCCTCTCCTAGTACATCAACCATCCCCTCTCCATCAACCGGAGCCGGCCCGTCTTTGCTCAGCCTGTGCAGTATGCCCGTATCGTTCGATGATCGGGACGACGATCTTACCGAGCAGCAACACACGACGATCCTTCCGTCCCAGGAGGAGGAGCAACCCAAGACGGACTCGCCGCCCCGTGAAAGGCGCTCCAAGCATCACCATGACCCGAAGGCAGCAGGAAAGGTCTTATCTCCAAGCACGCTCAATGCCGCAGTGGGCGAAGCGTTGACGGGAGGCAAGAGGGCCTCCTCTCCAGAGCCAGAGAGGAAAAGAAAAAGAGCACACAAACGGGGTGGCACCGCTGCGAAGGAGGCAAGCAAGGAAAGCAAGAATTATCCTTCTAGACATCTGCCGAAACTGTCAGGAAGCCCCGATGAGTAGTGTACGAGGCAGGTGAGCCCTTGCTCCCAGATGATGAGGTGCAGAGGTTGCTCGCACAGATGAAACTTCTCCATGACGCAATCATGATGAGGTCACAGAATCGAGATGATTATGAGCTACACTTTAAGGTCGAGGTGCCAAAAGATTACCGTTTCTTCCTGGACAGATAGCATGACACCTTTGACATCTATTTTTGAAGATATCTTTATGTTGTTCAACCTCTTCCGGCTCGACACCATGCTCGTCAGGCTGTGGGTGGTTCACCAAGCCCAAGACTGTAGGCGTCTGCCCAACTGCGCTTTTGGAATAATGGATCCGGTCATCATGAACGACTACTATGTATGAGAAGCGAAACCGGTCCTAATATATTTCGTCACTGAGTCATTGATATACCATAAGGACAAGGACTACGTACTCATGCCCTACAACCCCCCGTAAGTTTACTTTTCTTAAGGACGTATCCCCGTCTGTTTATATTCATTCGTTACCTTTTACGCAGCGACCATTGGATCCTCATTGTCATCCACAAGTCTTCAGGAATGATATACTATTTTGATTCTCAAAGAAGTGCCAAGCGAGACTAGTCAGGAATTAAGGAAGTTCTGGAAGCCGCTTTTTGGGAATACAACTTGCGAGGGGGAGGAGCAGAATGCAAGAGCAAAAAGCTGATGCACAAATTCAACTTCCCTTGCAGGCAACAGCCGGAAGGTAGCGTGACATGTGGGTACTACGTCTGTGCTCACATAGACGCGTTCGTCATATCCCACAACCTGCAATGGAGCCAGGATCAATTCAATAATTTCATACACGACCTGGCCGATGATAAGTACGATTGGAGGAAGGACTTTGCCCGCATCCAGAAGACCTTCGCGTACATTATCAACAACGAAGTCATTCGGCCAAGCAGTGATTTCTACGCAGGAGTCCAATTACCCGCTTACTGCCGCCCTACAAGTACTAGCCAAGCGTCATAGACCTAGATTAGGGCTAGTGAAAATAAACAATGTTAAATTCATTTGTTTGTCATTTTATAGACCTAGAGTAGGGCTAGTGAAAATAAACAATGTTAAATTCATTTGTTTGTCGTTTTAATTCGTTGTAAACTAGCTTGTATATATGTACTTAATATTTGTGATATTAATTGCTATATATGCTTAATATTTGTGATATTAAATGCTATATATGCTTAATATTTCTGATATTAATTGCTACATATGCTTCATATTGTCTATTCAGACATGTTTAAAAAAAATGTATGATAATACTTCCACTGATGGGCACAGGCCATGTACCCGTCAGAGGAAACAGTTAGCGCTGATGGGCGTAAGTTCCACGCCCGTCAGTGAAAGTACTCTCAGGATGCCGCCCGGGTAGCGCTGCAAGTCTTTTCACTGACGGGCCGACTCCACCCGTCAGAGCATCTGTCCCCTGACCTTCCCAAGCCATCTTCTCCAAAGGGGGGGGGGAGAGGAGTGTGGTAGTAGGCCGAGTCGCGGAGATCCCGCCAGGTGTAGTTGGTAGGCCGAAGTCGCGGAGAACCCTGATCCTCTAGAGCGTATACCTTGAAGTCGTGTGCCCATTGTTAAGCCGTGGATAGGTGTTTGTTAGGCAGAAATCGTTGACTGAGGGCTTGATTATGAGGTGAAGGTTGATCTTAATTGTGGGATTTGCCCTGCCGTTGACTGGAAACCAACTATCCTATAGGTTGATCTTAATTGTGGGAATTGCCCTGCCATTGACTGGAAACTTCCTATTCCTTACTCCTTTGTTCGTATAAGATGTCTTGGTTAGTCAGGTCTCTAGGTGTAACTGATCGTGCTGTAGCCTCGTGTAGTAACGATAGGTCTGTTAAAACCATGTTCGTAAAAAATGTTTCATCTATATGTTTTGAAGATATTGAAAAAAGTATTGCAAATTGGAAGGTACCTAGAGTAAATATTAAGGATATATATCATGTCGGCACATTTTCCCTATGTTCTGATTATTATATAAAAACTATTGAAAAAACTCTTCCTATTAGTTCTTTGCATGAGACTTTGCATCTTCTTTCTGAAAAGGAAATTGATATGATAAGACGAAAACCCCAGTATCAGTATCTACACTTTGGTCTGGTCCAAATTGCTATTCGGTCCTTAACAAGGAAAGGTTTAAATGTATCTGTATTGGCTTGTCTAAGGGATTGTAGAAATAAAAGATTTAAAGATTCTTTACTAGGAATGGTTGAAGCCAGTCTTAGTAATGGTCCAGTATTCTTTAACACTTTCCCAGACTTCTTAGTATCTCTTTCAGACACAAACATCCACAGGGTCTTGACCTTAAACTTGCAAACGTCTGGCTATGATCTTGAACCAGGAAGCGAGAACATTTCCGTAACATATAGGATCTATTACAAAGCCATGACAACACTAGCCCCTTGTGCAAAACAAAATACACCAAAAGGGTTAACCACCCTTCTCCAAGCCAACCCAAGAAATCATGTCCTAACTCCTAGAACCTTAAAATGGGATGAAGTAGTACTTCCTGAGAAGTGGACGCTCTTCCAAGCTGTTGAGCCAAAGGCCACACAACAAACCGAGGTTGAGTCCATGATTGAAACACCAGATGGGGATGTTGAAGTAACATTCTCCTCAAAGAGAAAGGTTTTCATCCAGTCTAGACCATCGGTTAGCTGTGATAGCAGACCTCGAGATAGACCACAAAATATCATCTATGCAACTTATGAAGACAATTTGTATGAACCCTCAATTTCAGATTTTGATCTTAATGTCATTGAATTAGAAGATGAGTATTATGAAACTGATTCTGATTATGTGTAATACCCGAATTCGATAACTAGGTCTTTGCCTTGCATTCATGTATACATGCCATCATCCCCAACCACACCTTATTTAAGCTTAAATGTGATATGATTACATTTTATAGAATACATACATATCTCATCCTCGGTGGTTAATTCTGCAAACACCAATCAATTTATTTGAGTAACAAAACATTGAAGTCATCAATAGTAGGTAGAGGAAGATTAGGGTTCCTAGTTGGGCCACCCCTCGAAGGTTCCCCTCCCGAAGTTTCGTCCAAAAACCCTAAGGCCTTGCTAACTCAATCGGAGAGTCGAAAATCCAATTGCCCAAAAAGGACTGAATTGTAATTAGGAGATTAGACAATATTTTAGTGGATGAAAAGTGATAAAAAGTTCACAAACAGCCATGAGTATGGGAATTACAACCATATATGAATTTCTAAAAATTTTGGAAATGCCTAGAGCCTAGTTATAGTTAAAACCAAATTTTGGGGCATATTTGATTTCAAATTCAAAATCCTATCAAACCAGCTCCAAATGGCTTCAAATTTTTATGGTAGGTCCTACACTTATTCATCAACCTCCTGTAAAAATCTCAAATGATTTGGAGTTTGTTTGGGTGTTCAAATCCAATTTGCAAATCAGCTCAAACTAGAAAAAGAAAAAGAAAAAGAAATTCAGAAAGGGATCTGGGCCGAGGCCTGCTCGGCCGGCCCACTCGGCCAGCCCGCCAGCCCCGTGCGTGCGCCCTCCCCCTTTTCTCTCTCTGACCTCCCGGGCCCTGCTGTCAGCCCCCTCCTCTCTCCTCTCCCGACGCCCGGGCCCCACTCGCTAGCGCTCGCCTCCCACGTCCCTGGCGCCGGTTGGCCCCGGTGGGCGGTGCCCGCTCCGACAAGCCTCCCCTCCCGACCGCCGCCGCCCTTTAAATACCCCATCTCACCAGCCCCCTTTCCTTCCTCTCCGCTCCCCAAAACCTTAGCGCCATTCCCCTCTGCCCGAGCTCCTCACTCCGCTCCGGTCGTCGGCTCCGGTGAGCAATCGCCGCCATCCCGTAGCTCCCCGAGCACCAATTCGTCGCCCTCGAGCTCCGGCTTCATCCCCCTAACCCCCTTCTCCCTCTCCCTTGCAGAATCGTGCTCGAGCACCCTTCTTCACCGCCTTCGTCCTCACCTCCGGCCACCAGTCCGACGAGCTCCCGACGCCTCTCCGGTAGTCCCCGAGCTCGGTTCCTTCGCCCCCGAGCAGCCCTTCCTTCCCCCTAATCTCCCCTGCACCTTCTCTTTGCAGATCCGTGCCCGGATCGCCTCCCCCGCCGGCCACCGAAGCTCCTCGCCGCCGGTCGTCGTCGCCTGCCTTCTCCCGAGCTCCTCCGTCCTCCCCGAGCAAGCCATCGACCTCAGGGTGAGCTCCCGGTGCCCTCGCTGCCTTCCCCGAGCCCCTCGTGCCCCCGAGCCCTTTTCCGGCCATCTCCGGCGAGGTCCCCGCCGCCTAGCGCCGCCGGTTCCGAGAGAGAAAGGCGAGAGAGAGAGGGTTTGTGAGAGAGAGACACTACTACAAAACATAGCTTTAGTAACACATCTGTGTAACACATAAAAAAGTGTGTTACAGAGAAACACTATAGTAACACGTGGTACATGTTACAAATAATATTGTAACATATACTTTCTGAGGTGTGAAAGAGTGTTACAATGTTGTAACACATAAAAAAGGGTGTACAGAGAAACACTACAGTAACACGTGCTACGTGTTACAAAGAATGTCGTAACACATACTTTCTGAGGTGTGAAAGAGTGTTACAGTGTTGTAACACATGCTAACTAAGGTGCGAAAAGTGTTACGAGGTTATAACACATATTTGCTTACATGTGGAGAAGTATTACAAGATTGTAACACATATCTGAGGTGTCAAGAAGTGTTAGGTACATGAGATGGCTTATTAAAAAATTGGTGGATTCTTATCTGGGGTGGCATTTGAACTTGCTATCTTAACACATAAAGTATATAACCAACCAACTAAATTATTATATTTTTCTTTTTTTTTAGGTAGAAGAATCTTAATTTGGAAGGGTGACCACCACGAATTGCCCTGCACACGCGTACCGTGATATATGGCAGAGTATTCATGAGCTCATTATCTCCGCATGGTTAGCAAACCATGTGAAAAGCTTTCTTAGACATTGATACTACGAGGACAAACAAGCAAATGGAAAAGACGATAATCCACTAACATACAGGAGTACACTTAAGGAAACAACAAAATAAGGCCTAGACCATTTCCAAAACAACAAAAGTATAATGTCTAACCATCAATTTGTTCTCTTTTATGATTAAGTGTGGTACCACCTATGCAGGTCGAAACCATTCATACAGAATCACAAATCATCACTATGGATATTTCCTATGCACAAAACAAGAAAATCATATCCAAAAATCTAAAGAGCCTCGGCCCTAGTTCCATCCGGACTGTTTGCAGTTTTCTATTTTTTCAAAGAAGAGGAGATACCCCGTGCTACTTTTAGCAATAAAAATAAATCAAGACAAAGTAGCGATCGATCATCGTAAGGTGACCATTCCTAAAACAACAAACCTAGTCCAGCATCGCAATTAAACTACACCTAATACACTAGACATCATTTTAGGTGAACAAAAGCATCCATCCAATACAATGTCCAGAAGGTGTCAAACAGAGCAACACAAAATATGGTTGAAGACCAAATCTTCGCAGCAAACCCGCATCAACTCTTCACATGTCCAGCAGGAGTTGCAGGAGTATCTTCAATCTTGAAAGTGGGAGATCGCTTTGACAGTTCCTACAGATCGTAGGCCACCTTCTGAAGATGCTCGGCGCCAGTCTGAATATCTTTCCTCAACTCCTTAAATACGGGCTTGCCCAGTATTTCAGCAAAGAAAACAAATAACAGATTATGCCCACAGCTGTAACAGGCCTTTTCTTCTCAAAGGAAATAGCATTTTTTGCATGGGGAAAAATAGACACGGGTATGCTAAATCTAGCCTGGGCACTATGAGATCTAGTGCATGCTATAACCTACCCAAGTTCTACCATAGATGTACTTCTTATAATTTCTCAAAGCTAAAGATATCTCACTACAAAGGGTGCTAAAACTTTTATGAAGACATCTCTTGAGTTTAAACCTTCAGGGTTATCGGCCCAAATTTCATGCCAGGATTTATAGGCACACTTCAGCAAACACAAACGTCAGTAAGGATCATAACATTTTCCATGATTTGTTAGATTTGCCTTACATTGCCCAAGATACAAAGAATTCATCTCTCCTTATTCTCTCCGTTCTTCGCTAATCTGCAAGAGAAGAAAGGCAACCACGATAAGAGCAACAATTGATTGCTAGAGTGAAGCACAAAGCAGCAAGAAATGCATCAGTGCAACAAAATTCGACTTCTCGACACATGGTAATCCCTCTTTTCATTGCATAATAGGACCAAAGGAGAGGAATAAACACATATTAGAAAGAGAAGTTTATTCAGATTGAAGGAATATAAAGCTCTGGTATCCTATATTTTATCCTAGAAAGAAAAACTAAACATACCAAGAAACAATCAACAATCTTTTCCTGCTCCATTATAGACAAATCGTTTTGTAACCCTTTCCTCTCTAACTGAATAAAAAAATTCAGTTAGGATCTGACATCTGAAATCTGAAACGAAGAGCATGACAAACACTCCATCAAACACACTGAGATCATGAGACGTATGCAACGAAAAGAAGCTAAGAGGAGGAACAGACTGCTTTCACTTCATACAAGATCAACTGATGAAAATCAATGGTTAAAAACCGCCTTAGTTAGATAATCTATTCCGTACCTCCCCAAGCAAACATCGCTTAAAGAAACAAGTCCTCAAGTGATGCAAACATGGAAGATAAACCCTGCCCAAAAAATTATGGATATCTCGGCACATGAGCAATTTTAATACTTCCAAACAACATGAATTAAATATTTGCGAAATGGAGCATGGCATTTGAAACTCTTCCCCCTGTATGCAAAATCAAGAAACCTATCTACGGTCTACCCAGCCAAGAAATCCATCAGTTCAGTGTTAAAATAGTAAATAGCATTACTATATGTATAATGATAGAAAAAATAAAATTGTAATGGAAATTGCAATTGTGTGGTTCCAACAAATTAGTGAAACAGAACACAAGGAAAAATCTTATATGCAACACTAATACAAGCTGACCATATATTGTGAAGGATGACCATGAAGGAGCAAAAGCTTTCGAGATGCCATATGCGTTCTAGTTTCCACATACACACATATTGCTATGTCTAAATCTGATACTAAATTACAGAATAATTTTAGTCAGAATTTGGAGACTTGGTAAAGTTAAAGTCTAATGGAATACCTACGGAAACTGAATTACTAAGTAACTGATACCAGATTGTCATGAAACTAGAAGAAACAACTCTTGCACTCCTACATGCATACAATCGTTCACCTTGTTCACACAAATCATGCATGGCAAAAAGAAAGAAAGTGCTTCTGATCTGTGTACATTGTACTAACCATAATCTTTCACTTGTTCACACAAATCAAACCCCAACTACATCTCAGGCCAAAACTGCCCCTCATCGGCAACAAAGCGCCCAGACCTCCACATCCTAATTAATCCAACCACAACACTAATTGATCTAACTCAAGCACGGAAGCACCAACAGCTAGATCCACGGAAAGGGAGCAACGCATTTACCTGATCCAATTGAAACAGTTAATCAGAAGCACGATTTGCTGCCCTCCTTACGCCTCGACGAGTAACTGAGTCACTGCATGGCGCAGGCCAGCAAAGAGCACCTCGACGAGGCTGACGCCAGAGCCGCCCTTCCCATGCCACGCTGTCTTCCTTCCCACGCTGAATCAAGATGCTCGATCCCGGCCATCTCGACGCCGATGAGACCAGGACCTCGCGGCCCTCCATCGCCCGGACGACGGCGCTGAGGACGATGGCTTGGAGTCGGTTGCGCCGCCTAGGAGGCCTGTAGGCCGTGGCATACGGAGGAGCCCAGGGTAAACGAATTTGGGTGCGGGCGTATGGATGCCCTTAGGAGTGAACGTGAAAGAACAGGGAGAGATGTCTAACAAATATGCGGGGGTGATTTTTCATCCTGTCCAGGTTCCTCTTCCTTCTCAACCTAAAAAGTTAAACTAACTGGAGGGAAAGTAAAAAAATTGGAGGGAAACTTTTCCTGTGGCTGAAAATGTATCTGCTCCCTATATACCTTTCCTATTAGATATTCGAGCACAATGCATTTCTAATAAAGTGACATCAGTAATGTACAGTATGTTTGGATAAAGAGTATTTCAGTTAAATATCAAAATGTTCTAGGTCCGTGGGAGAGTTCGTAGCTTATACGATTTTCTGTTATTAACTTGTTTACTTATGATTCTATTTTATACCGGATATTTATTTGTACTAGATTTCCTGCAAATTACAACATTACAACAAATGCTGCACAAAATTTGATGAATTGAACTGAATTTAGTGGGTACCCATCCTAACAACATGGGCCCACCTATTAGGCTGATGTGACGCATCCACGAGTCTAATTATGATACCACGGCACTCGACAGGTGGGTTATCTTTCTCTTGCTCCTAGGTTAGATCACCTACATTTATTCCTTTCTCTCTCTCCCCTCTCCACACCACGGACGCTGCTAACATCCCTGCACTCTACAAGCTACTGTTATTACCGTTTATCTCCTTCAAGGCCATGGATGGCCGCATCCTCCCGCCGTCTACTCGAGGCATTTAATGTGACACCATCTGTTGCCGGAGGCAATGGGAACTGTTTTGGAGATTCGTTAGAGTTGAAGAAAATGGCATGGCACAGAGAGCGATGACACAATGTTGATAGAGCTGAAAGCAGACTTGAATGGCGGACATAGAGGGAGAAAGAAGATGGTGCCTTATCTTCTTGCGGAGTTGGGTGGAGAGTGACATGCATGCTAGGGAAGAAGGGAGCAAAAAAGGTGCATGGTGATGGCTGGAGAAGGATAGAGGGGAGACGAGCGGTGCTATTGTTGCATGTCCCACGTTAATTTTACATATTAACGTGCGGTGCTTAATGCATCGCCATTTATCATCGGATGCATAGAAACCGGAGCAGAGATTTGCTGGAGTTTGGGAAGGGATGCACGGTATGGCGAAGCGGCATAGTGTGGAGCGAGATGATGGTGGAGTGGAGTGCCAGCACAACAACATCATCGATGATAGAGACCAAGGTAAACGAAGAACGAAAGGAAATGGAGGAGAAAGACAACACCTTATCTTCTTGTGAGGTGGGGGATAAGAGCTGTGCGACAAGGAGAAAAAACACTAGAAGGCTGTGGGATGGTCGTCGAGAGAGAGGAAATGGTAGAAAGATGTCTTTGTTTATCATGACGTGGTTCGCATAATATATACATATTTTTGCTGTTCTATATCAACATGCGTCATCCAATTTATCCAAATTGCTCGGGACACTGCAACATAAACAATGAAGTTTCTTTAACTAGTGACGAACATAATTTTTAAAATGCTAAAATTGTCTCCACTTTTTCTAAGTATAATTTATTTTCTATTCTTTTCCTATTTTTCTCGTCGAAGTGGTTAATAAATCCTATTGCACCTATTTACAATGGTACCACATTAATCATCTCGATTTCAATGGTAAATTTATATTTTTAGCTAATTAAAGTGATGCATATCATGATTTTCCTCTAAAAATTTCTATTATAAATTGTACGTACATTCAATTTATCGCGTACAAATTACCATCCAAATGACCTCTTCCCGCTAATGCAAAATTTTACCTCCGATTCTCTTAATAGGCAGTTTCATCGTCCCGCGCCATCGAGTGTGTCGCCCCATCCCAAACTCGTCTGTGCGCTGCCCCCGAGTCCCTCGCTCTCTTCCTCAGAAATTCCCCAAACAAAATCTAATCGAGCCAGCGCGTGAAAGGAGGAGTAGGTGGTGGCGCGCGCCATGGTGGCCCGCGGTGGCGGCGGCGGATCGGCTGCGAGGATCGAGGACTGGGACGTGGACCTGGGTGCGACGGGCTGGGACTAGCGCGCCATCCCGTGGCTGATCTCCTCCGCCTGCATCTTCCTCTGCTCCAGGTAGGGCTCGCTTCGCATGCCCCTATTAATTCCCTCCCCTTCCTCTGCCTTCTCTTTTCCCTCGTCTGTGTCTTGTGTGCGACGATCTATCTATGCTGCAGCAGTTCGTTTTTCTTGGAAACAACGCTTGCTCACGGATGAGTAGCTACAGATGGCCAGATAGGGTACCATAGTTGGCGCTGATGATGATGTCCGCATCTGCGTGATGCTTCATTCTGATTCTGGCCTGGCGATCAGGCAGATCTACGAGGAGTTTCTTCAATCCAAACATCCTCTTGGGCCCTTGATTAGCATGGAGGGGGAGGCAGTCACAGCCTTCCTAAATTTGCTAATCATGGTAATTCCTTTTTGAACCATGTTGGCGTATATGCTCAACATTGATTGTTTTTAACTACGTTTACACATTCTCCAGACACCTTTATCAACATCAACCTTGATTTTACTAATCTCCCAGGTTTAGATGTGGCAATATCTTCATTTTTTTCAGTCTGCCTCTAACTATCCATGCGTTGTGATTTGAGCTGAGAAAAAGATTGTGACCTTAGCTTGATAGTGTGCTAGAAAGATCCAAGGCTTGATATAATCACACTGTTCAGTGTTCACGTTCAATAGCGTAATTTGACTATGCAAACTATTGCCTGATTATATTAGATTTTCTTGCTGAATAACAAGGGGGAAATAGAAGTCCATTTACCTATTCATGTGTAAAGAGTAAAAGGAACCGTCACATGTCTGCCTGACTGCCTGTGAAGAGTCTTAGTTGACATGGTAATCTGACCAGATAGAAATATCATTGCAGGTCTTTCTCTTTGGATGATATAGAGGTGTGGTAGAGTCGACAACTAACTATATCTTTATAGATGGTCTAAGACTCCCCCTCCCTCTCACAGTTCACACTTTATGGATGCTATAAGAGGTGACCACCTTAGGTCACATTTGGAACACAGGCATTGCATACAATTTTTGTAGGAATTTTGGTTCAATTCTCGATTTAGGAAAAACTAGCAGAGTGCTCGTGTGTTGCAACACATATGAATTTTAGAAGGAAGGATAGTATCACATCGAAAATTTATATCTGTTGTAACGCATGGGTACTCTGCTAGTATCTGAAAACCCAGATTTATAGCACCTTCTAATTTGCCTCCAAATTTTCCCGTGACACCACACCTCCAAGCCACAACCGCGCCGCCGACCCCTCATTATGTCATGTTCCCTATATGACTTCTGATCCATAGGATATTGATGCACCTGCAATTCTTTGGTTGTGGTTCATCATGCTTACATTACATGTTTCTCTTATTTCCATCAAAACAATGTCTTTAGTTAGTGCAGCTAGTCTCTAGCTACTAGAAAGCCCTGTAGATATTTTTAGTTTAGGCAGCAATTGACATATCCTTTGGATCTTATAGGTAATTTATTTATTGAATCCCGTTACTGTTTTGATATTTTTACTGTATGGGTGCTTCTGTTTCCATTCTGCCCCGTTTCATTTGTGTTTTTTATTTTGTTTTTGTTAATCTAGCCAAATCCTGCCTCATAGCTTATTAATAACAATTATATTTAGAATTCTGAACTGTACTTATGATCTTCTCTGTGTTCAGTCTGGGCTATTACATGCAAAATCAAATTCTAGATACTGAACTAATTTAATCTACATTTTATTGTCCTAGTGTGCTAGTAACTCATATGCTATGCTTCCAAATAAAGAAGGAGAATAAGCAGAAGAACGACCTCAAGGTAGAGAGATCACAGTCTGGTATGTCATTTAGCTATATTTCTCTTTTTATTTTGCCTCTGTTGCTAAATCGTAAAAGATAACAGATGTCCGTTTGTTGTTTCTCTTTTACAACGGTTTCTTTGATCTCGCAAGCCTACTTTAGCACATCAATTACCCTCTTCTTTTAGCTTTAACTTGTCTGCTAGGTACCTTTCGAAGTTTCAACCCTAAGTAGTTACATGGTAATCGCTCGACTATTTTCCCCAAACTGGATTGAGTGTGAGCTTCTCTGTCCAATAATTCTATTCCTTCTCAGTATAGTTTTATTTATATTTTTCAGCTGGAATATATGTAGGTGATTACACAAAAATGATATATTACCTTCATATAAACATTATTTGTCCACTTAGCTGTACATTTCCAGCTTTATCAATCTTTTCCTCTCCTTTTAAGTTTGATATGCATAAAGAAACTCAAGGTAGAGGAATAATGTCGACAGATTGACTACATAGAAATTCTGTCGTGAATTTTGACGTAGCCAAATCACTAGGTTGTAACAAATTTAATTATGCCTCATCTACATTGATGAGTAAGAAGAAGAGCTGCAAGATAATTGGCGAGGCTTGTGCTACAAGATTAACGATTGCTTGGCCTGTAATTTCTGCATGTTAATAGATTGTTCTTCAATTTTGATGAAGTTCATATGATATTTTGTAAATGCAACCCCAAATGCTGCTGTTTTTCTTTTGTAGATTGAGAAGGTCATGGTTTAATCCGGGGATGCTTGGTTTCTCATCAGATCCATGAAGATTGGATATAGCAATACATGTAGCTTAGATTATTGGACTCAAAATTTAATATTTTCTTAAATGTGTATCTTCCATATAGTCAATCGACTTTACATTGTAATCATTATACTCATGGTACTTTGTGTTATTTTGCAACTTGCAATGCTTATCATTTTCACAGTAGCTGTGGAAAGTTTTCAACGATATTTTTATGAATAAACAAATATTACATGAAACAAGCTGCCAATCATGAGTCGTAATATTTAACACATGGTGTTACTAACTGTGTTGCTACAATCAGAGAAGCGTGTTACTAGGTCCAGTTGCCGATGACCAATAATTGTGTTACAATATTTAGTAAAAGGTGTTACTAATTGTGTTTCTACAATTAGAGAAATGTGTTACTATGTCTGATTGCGGATAATCAATAATTGTGTTACAATATTTAGTAAAAGATGTTACTAATCGTGTTGCTACAATTAGAGAAAAGATGTTGCTATCTGTGTTGCTACTATTGGAAAAATGTGTTACTAGGATCTATGGTAACACATACGTGACGTGTTGCTATAACCTAGTTGTAACACCTTTTATGACATACAGGATCACCAATTATGTGTGTCAAAGACACCATCCTTGTAACATAGGCTACAAGAACACATACCAAAGTGTGTTACTACATGTCGGAGCAACACATTTTTGGAGGTATAGTAGCACATGTTTGTGTTACTAGATCCTCGTCCTGATGTAGTGAGAGGAGTCCGCATGGCTTTCTCCGATTGGTCCCGGGTGCCCAGTCAGCTGCTGACTGGGATTTCTTTATCCAGTCAGCACTGACCCCGAGGGCCCCGCCTGTCAGCCAGCCACGTTAAAGATTAGAAACCCCGGGTGGATTCTCGGGTGTACTTAGCATTTAGGGTTTCGGGCAGAGAAGGGTTAGGGTTAGGGTTGGTTCAATTTTCCGATAGATTTCCAATCGCCATAACTTTTCAATCGTATGTCCAAATTTAGCAAATTTTATATCGTTGGAAAGCTTATGAAATTTCCTACAATTTGGCCAGATCAAAACTTTAAAATTTGCAGTATAAATCCAGATCCACTTGAGTTTGAATTAAAGCACCCTTATTCGTACGATATTGTCGGGAATCCCTAACTTGCTGAGTATAACCCTAAATTTAGTGATCTCAGTTGCGTTAGGCTCATATCGCAAAACACTTTCGTAGAACCAACACTTTACAACATTTCCATTCACTGTATATAGTAATCCCCACTTTAGCTAACAACCACATAAAATGACATGCATATAGCGTTAGGGTTGTAACGCGACGTCAACTTATCTGGCTAAAAGAAATCTTCGTTACAGCGGGTCTCTAGCATCCTTAGGTCACATTTGCAACGTATACCTAACATTAGTCATTATGCATCCATGCTGGATCTTAATACTTTCTTTTATCGTTTCCTTTCCGGTTCTTCGTATTGTTTATAAAAGAGCCTGAAGAAGGAGACCACCCGGCTTATGACTCCACACAAGACCAGGAGCAACCTGAGCAAGGCAAGCAGAGCTTGTTGCATTTTTACCTTCTGTACTTATGTGTATGCCCTGTTCATGTGTGCTTATGTGTGGATGTTTGCTTAAAATATCATATGCAAGGTTGAGCACACTAGTATGTGTAGGATGTATCTTACGTTGAGAACATCTTATGGCTCTTCAACCAAATTGTTAAGTGAGTTGGGAGAGTCGAGGGCGTGCACAATGGGTACGGTTGGTGTTAATTGAAGTTTGAAGGCGACCCAGGAGTAAGTAGAGTTTTGTCGTCACACCAACCTTATTTCAGCGTGTCACAATCCCTTATCACCGCAGGAACGTTAGCGGGAACCATCACTGAGGCATAGTTGAGATAAGTCTCCATGCCCCTTGGAGGCTCGCTACCTCCAAACGGTTATGCACTCACTATACCTGCAGTGGTTGAGTTGTCGGTATCGGTCCGAGAGATTAAATGAAAATGTGTATATGATGGATTAATTTGGATTTGACATATGGGCTGCCCCAATTGGTTTGGAATTGGTTAAATGGATCAATTTGGATTTGACATATGGGCTGCCCCAATTGATTTGGAACTGGTTAAATGGATGTTGTGGTGATTGGACATTGATATGTGTATGTACCCTGAATTAGCATGTTACCTACCTTGTCTTTACTTCACACTGTTAATGCTATGTTCCTAACTTGTATATTGTTACTCTGAGAAGCATCATGTTTACCCCTGTTGTAGTAAATCCATGTGTAGGACATTTAATCAAGCACGAATAAGTCTTGCGAGTACTTTTGTACTCATCTAGATTATTCCTAGAGCTTGCAGGTGAGCCGGTGGTCGAGGACTTTTTCGACGATGCTTGAAATTGTGGTTTCCTCAGTAGTGTTCGACTTATGGGATTCTTGTGGGAATGTTTTGGATAGCGGTCGATGCGCCGCTATGGGTCTTGTTTATTCCATCCGCTGCTACTCGTTCACTTTATGGATTCGACTAAAACTTTCGATTATAGCTGAGTGATGTAATATTTGTTCACTATGTGGACAGCTAGTATTATTATCGTATCGTAGTAGAGCTTTGTTGTGATATCGAGTTGTTATTCGGGCTGCCCATATGCAATGTGTGTATGATATGAAGTATATGGGTATGCCGTGAAGGATTAAAGTTGTTCCCCTTTTTACTATGTCGAGTAGGTATTGGTTGAGTGACCCGCTGGCTGAGATGCTGT
Organism: Stipa capillata; assembly: GCA_019208055.1. Classification (NCBI taxonomy): domain Eukaryota; kingdom Viridiplantae; phylum Streptophyta; class Magnoliopsida; order Poales; family Poaceae; genus Stipa; species Stipa capillata. Next base: position 148,577 of record JAGXJF010002641.1, on the reverse strand, counting down.
GCCGGCCAGGCAGGGTGTGGGTGTATTCTACCGGGCTTTCGAGCGACCCACTAGCTTTCGAGCTAGGTTAAGGTGTGGGTAGAATCGCCGGGCTCCTCCGATCTTGTTTTGCGTGGTAGAATTCGGGAACGACTCTAAACCTCCACCGGATCAAGGAATTGTATGTGGTTCTGGGAAGTTTAGTCGCTTCCGGCCGGCTTGCGTTGGTCAGGTGTCGGATCACTCCGCCGCGGTGAGTACGGCGCAGGTACCGTGCTACCAGGTCGACTGGTCCCTCGGCCCTTGGCGACCATTCGTTCCCCTAATCATATGTAATTCCCGGGTCCGTGACATTATGAGAGTGATGATGACTATCCCTATAGTTATGCTAATAGTTATGTTAATAATTATAACTATGGTTTCAGATATGATTCTGATTTTGAAAGCAGATTTATTGTTCCCATTCAAAAGCCTGAATTTGAAATCAACAAAGAACTCCTTAGGCTTGAGGTTGAGCTTCCCAAAAATGAAGCCAAGGTAGAAAACTATTTAAAACTAGACCGTTCTTTTAGAATGAAAGTTAAGGAAGCCTGGTATGATGATATGAAGCAACAAAGCAAAAATATCTTCTTTTTTGATTGGTATGAAAATAGCAAACTTAGGCTTTTTGAGAAATTCTTTAGGCCAAAACCCCAACCTAAGCTTGAAGATAAGGGTCAGAATGAAATTAGAAACCAAAATGAATTTGCAGCTAAAAGTGACTATGAATTTAACGCAGAAGTCAATAGTGAATCAGAATCTATGATGAAAACTAATAGTGAAGATGATAATGATAATCTTACTGTCATTAAAAAAATGTCAACAGAATGGGCAACCTCTAGTGGAAAAGCCATAGAAGCTATTCACCCTCCTTTTGAGTCTATTCAACTGAGTGATAATGCAAAGGGTGAGAGTATTAAAGCTAGTCCACTCAAAAGTATTGCTAGAAGCACTTACCAAGAGCCCATAACGGTGGAACATGTAGGCCACCTGGTAGAACAACAAAACTTTGCAAATATCTCTTTACATACTCTTGGGCAGTAAACTGATCGAATTGAGAACATCCTCTTGGAGGGAAGCAAGCCGAGCAAAGGTGAAGTTAAGGTAAACTATCCTCCAAAGTCCCAACATGAGTCATCTAGTTCTCAACAAGTTACTCCATTATTTGTTCCTCACATGCTAAATTCCAACATAAAACTTGGAAAACAAAAAGCTATAGGATCAGCTCTATCGGAAGACTTAGTCAATGAGATAGCAAATAAACTGAGTAGTTTAAAGGTTAACAAAAATATCAATCAAATTTTTAAAGGAGAAAGTAGTGACATGATCAATAAAATATTTAAACCGGCTACTCTAACATCAAGAACTAGAAATTATTATCCTAGGCCAACGTATGTAGATTTGCAATTTGAAGAAACTCCACAAATAACTAATATGACATACTTTAATGGGAAAGAAATTGTAGAATGGAATTTGGACGGGTTTACAGAGTATCAAATCTTCACACTATGCCACCAAATGATTATGTATGCCAATGCTTGCATTGCAAGTGGTAATAAAGAAAAAGAAGCAGCCTCAATGATTATTGTTGGATTCTCTGGTCAATTAAGAGGCTGGTGGGATCACTATTTGGATGAAGAACAAAGAGAAGCAATCATAAATGCAGTAAAGCTAGATGGCAATAGAATGCCCATTATGGCCTACGATGAAGAAGGTAACCAAAGAGGTAACATTTCGGATGCCATGACTACTTTGCTGTACAATATAGTTTATCATTTTTGCTGGAAATTATCAAGATATTTATGAGAAAAATAGAGAGCAATTGATAAACCTTAGATGCAAAACCATGTCAGACTTTAGATGGTATAAAGACACATTCTTATCCAAATTATATACCCTACCTGATCCTAATCAAGATTTTTGGAAAGAAAAATATATATCTGGTTTACCTCCTTTATTTGCTGAAAAAGTTAGGAACTCCTTGAGAAAGGAAGGAGGAGGGAATATAAACTATCAATGCCTAGACATAGGAAATATTACCCAAAAAATACAACTGGTAGGAGCTGAATTATGTAATGATCTTAAGATTAAGGATCAGCTCAAGAAACAAAAAATTATTGGGAAACGTGAATTGGGAGACTTCTGTTATCAATTTAGATTCCAAGATCCCTATGATCCTAGAACTAAAAGAAAGCCTCCTAAACATATCAAAAAATATTCTGGCAGTCATAAGAAAGAAAGATTTCCCACCAAAAGGAAGAAACCAAAACCCTTTAGTCATAAAGAGGGTAATACCAAACTCTATAGAAATAATACAAAGAAACCCGTGTGTTTCAAATGTGGTGTTGAAGGTCACATGGCTAGTAGATGCTTAAAAACTAAAGTTAAAAAGGAGATTCAAGCCCTACTAGAATCAGACAGTGAATATATAAAAGGTAGATTGGGAGAAATTCTGAACCACATTGATAATGACGAGTCCAGTTCAGAAAGCCAAAGCCATTCAGATATTAACTGTTGTGAAAATAGTGAGTGTTCTTGCTATGAGCAAAATCCCTCTGAAGAAGACCCTGATGAGAACCTCCTAGTCCTTACAGACTTAGAACAATTTGTTCTAGACACCTTTGACACGATTCGCGACCCAATAGAGAAGGAAGTCATCTTAGAAAAATTCTTATCAAGAATAAAAACCAACAAAGATAAATTAGTAAAGGACATTCAAAATAAAAAATATTTGTCAATAGATGAAGTGTTCAATAGGCCATGCCCCTATACAAACTCATGAAGAAGTCGGATACCTTCACCTGGACTCCCGAGGCCCAGAACGCCTTGGACGGCCTGAAGAAGTTCTTGGCTACCCCCCCGGTGCTGGCGTCTCCCATGCCCAATGAACCGCTGCTTCTTTACGTCGCAGCGACTACTCAGGTAGTCAGCACGGTCTTGGTCGTGGAACGTCCCGAGCCCGGTCATATTCAGAAGGTACAGCGCCCGGTTTACTTCATCAGTGAAGTACTCTCCGAGTCCAAGGCGCGGTACCCGCAGATCCAGAAGATAGCCTATGCGGTCTTCATAACATCGCGGAAGCTCGTCCACTACTTCCAGGGCCACCCCATCACGGTGGTCAGCTCCTTCCCGATCTCCGATGTCATCAACAACCGCGACGCCACAGGTCGAATCGCAAAGTGGGCCATGGAGCTTATGGCGTTCAGCATCGTCTACGCTCCCCGCACGGCTATCAAGTCCCAGGCTCTCGCCGACTTCCTGGCCGAGTGGACAGAAATTCAGTCCCCGCCCTCTGTGGTCGACCTCGAGCACTGGGTACTCTACTTTGACGGCTCTCTGATGCTTCAGGGCGCGGGGGCTGGCGTTGTGCTCATCTCTCCTAAGGGTGAGCGCTTCAAATACGTACTGCAGATCCACTTCCCGGCATCCAATAACGTCGCCGAGTATGAGGCTCTGCTCCACGGTCTTCGTCTTGCGGCTTCACTCGGAATTCGCCGCCTCCTCGCGCGCGGCGACTCGGAATTAGTAGTCCGGCAGGTCATGAAGGACTGGTCGTGCCGAGACCCTTCCATGGAAGCCTACTGCCAAGCAGTTCGCAAGCTTGAAGCCAAGTTCGACGGTCTGGAGATTACCCATGTTCTGCGCCGAGACAACGAGGATGCCGACGCACTCGCCAAACTGGGATCCAGTCGGGACGTCGTCCCGACGGGAGTTTTCCTCCAGGAGTTGCATACTCCCTCCATCAAGGCGGAGAAAACACCCGAGACCGAAGAACAACAAGTCCCGGAGAATGACGCCACTCAGCGACCTCCTACGGAGGTCCTTGTGGTCACCCCCGACTGGACGACACCTTTTCTCGACTACATCTTGCGGGACACCCTCCCGCCGGATAAGACCGAGGCACGCCGCATCGCGCGACGTGCCAAGTCCTTCGTCATCATAGACGACGAGCTCTACAAGAAGAGCACCTCTGGGATCCTCCAACGGTGCATACCTGAGGACCAGGGAAAACAACTGCTACGTGACATCCACTCGGGAGTATGCGGACACCACGCGGCGCCCGCATCCTTAGTCGGGAAGGCATTCCGACAGGGTTTCTACTGGCCGACTGCCGTGTCCGACGCGGAACACATCGTCCGCACTTGCGAAGGGTGCCAGTACTTCGCCCGGCAGACACACTTGCCGGCCCAGGCCCTCCAGACCATACCGCTTACCTGGCCCTTCGCCGTCTGGGGGCTGGATATGGTCGGCCCGTTCAAGAAAGCGCCCGGGGGCTACACGCACCTCTTCGTCGCAGTCGACAAGTTCACCAAGTGGATTGAAGCTAAGCCGGTCGCCACGATAACTGCTGAGAAGGCCGTCGAGTTCGTCCGGGACATCGTTTTCCGTTTCGGCGTGCCTAATAGCATCATCACCGACAACGGCACTCAGTTCACCGGTCGCGCGTTCCTCCAGTTCTGCGACGATTTCAACATCAGCCTCGATTTCGCCGCCGTGGCACACCCACAGCGCCAACGGGCAAGTCGAGCGGTCCAACGGGCTAATCCTTCAAGGCCTCAAGCCTCGAATTTTTCAGCGACTGAACAAATTCGCCGGCAAGTGGGCAGCCGAGCTACCATCTGTACTTTGGAGCCTCCGGACAACGCCAAACCGGTCCACCGGTTACACACCCTTCTTCATGGTCTTCGGTGCTGAGGCCGTCCTCCCGACTGACCTGGAGTACGGGTCCCCACGTGTCCACACCTTCAACGATGCCGAGTCAGAAGAAGCTCGGCACGATGCCTCGACCAGCTCGAAGAAGCCCGCGAAGTCGCCCTCCTTCGGTCGGCTAAGTACCAGCAGGCCCTACGGCGCTACCACAGCCGGCACGTACGCGGCCGCTCCTTCAATGTCGGTGACCTGGTTCTACGACGAGTCCAATCGAACAAGGAGCAGCATAAGCTCTCGCCGCCATGGGAAGGCCCGTACATAATAGGTGAGGTGCTGCGCCCGGGGGCTTACCGACTGAGGGACAGCGACGGCAACGTCTTCACCAACGCGTGGAACATCGAACAGCTACGTCGCTTCTACGCTTAAAGCCTTTTTCTCAGTGTATCAGACATAATAATAGAGAGTTCGCCTTTGTTCAAAAGTATCACTCTACCCGACTGCCTCGCCGAACCCGTTCGTGGCAGGCACTCGGCGGATTAACATCCGGGTCACCATCAGCGCAATATGCTTAAGTACTGTGTATACAAGTCTAACGTTCACTCCTTGACTCCGATCGCCGGTCTACGCCACACCCTTACGCTACTCGGGACACACGCCCACGGCTAATCCCTACGCAAAGGAGGCTACGACGGATCGGCAAAGAGCACAAACGCACAAACTTACATACACAGGAACACAAGTTTTTCCGATGGGGCCACAACTTTTTAAAAACTTGCAAAGTTGACACAAGTCACTCGGGCATCCCGAGTGCACAGCAACGCAACTCGGCACCCCCGAGTCCTTTACAAAATCTACTCGGCTATTCCGACCAGTTCACATCTACTCCTATTATCTACAGGCCGGAGCGACTCAGCAGCGACTCGACGGTGGGCTCGACGGACTCCACCATCCCCGGGATGTCTTCGTCGGGCAGGTCCGCCGCGTACCCCTCCCCGATGGCCTCCAGGTCCAGCGTCGGGTGGTGGGACCGCGCCACGGCCAAAACCAGGCCGCCCCCCGTCCTCGCGCTCTCCTCCTCGATGAAGGCCACTCGGGTCGGTACTTCATTCAGCCGCTCGGCGACCACCGCGACGGAGTCCGGCGCCGCCTCGTCCGGCCAGAGGGCGCCGCACGCCGCCTGCCCGGCCTTCATCAGCGACCCGAGGATCCCACGGGACTTTTCAAGGGCCGCCTTCGACTCTGCACCACAAAAGGCAATTGAGCAAAAAGGAGACAGCCCGACGGGCCAAAGTCAAGAAACCACACTTACTGGACTCCGCCGCCGCAAGGGCCTTCGTCGCGGCTTCGGCGGCTGCCTCCGCGTCCGCGGCTCTCTTGGCCGCCGACTCGGCGTCGCGTCCGAGTTGTTTCTCCATCCTCTCCGCCAAGTCGGCGCGAGCCTTCTCCGAGGCAAGCGCCGTCTCTAAGTCCACGGCCTTCTTGGCCGCAGACTCGGCTTCGCGCCCAAGCTCCTCCGAGCGGGCCTTCTCCGCCGCCAGCTCTTCCTCGAGCTTCCGAGCCTGCTCCCTGGCGGCGTCCAGATCGCGGGCTCGGGCCGTCATCGCCTCGAGCTCCGACCTCAGCCGAGCGACCTCCTCTTCGGCTGCTGCAGATGACACTATGTCAGCACAACGACAAACAGACGAGCGAAAGGTACCAAGGTCACTCGCTCGACTTACCTTGGGACTTCGCCATTTCCTGCGAAAGGCCGGCCTTCAGGCCGGTGATCTCCACCCCGCGCTTGCGGGCCACGTCCTCCGCCGACTGCCGCTCTGCGGTGATCTTGTCCCATTCGGACTTCCGCAGATCCAGACGATCAAGAACCGGCAGTCGGTCTTGGAGAAAGGCGGTCTTCTCCTCCGACCGCCGATACAGCTTCTGCGCCAAACGAAATGTCAGAACATGAAGTCACCCGGGAAGATCAATTAAACCCTCCACTTGGTCCCCAGGACCAAGCGGAGGCTCGGGGGCTACACCCTCTGGGTGCACTGTTCGTGCACCCCGAGTCCGACTGACAAAGGACAAAAGAGTACAACTATACCCTCCGCCCGACTATTCTAGTCAACCGCAGGCTCGGGGGCTACACCCTCTGGGTGCACTGTTCGTGCACCCCGAGTGAAGACTACAAGGGAAAAGCAAAGGACCCTCCGCCCGACTACCTCAGTCGGGCATAGGCCCGGGGGCTACTCCCCAAGGGATCTACTCAACGGGAGAACAAACTCACCTCCATCAGGGGCAGCAGCCTGCCGTTCAGAAGATTGGCGCCCTCCTTCGCCGCCTTCATCAGTGCAGGGAGGATCTCCCCGATCTCCTCAGCGGCGGCCGCCGCGTCCCGCCACTCCTTCTCCTCCTCGACGTCGTCAACCGTCGACGCCGGATCCCCACCGTCCGCACCCCGGACTCGGAGCGGTCGGCGTACCAGCTCGGAGCATGGCTTGGGAGGCGGAGCCGCGCTGATTTCTTGCATCGGCGAGGGCGCGCGGGGACTCGGACTCTCAGCCGTCGCCGCATCCTTGCCCAGCGCCCGCATCTTCACCGGCACCCGCGGGCGCCACCGGCGTCGAAGCTCCGGGCGAGGCCCTCCCTTGAGGAGCAACCGGCGCGGCTGGCTGCGCGCCGGGCCGCTCGGCGGAAGGCTGGGGAGCACCCGCGGGCGGAGGCGACTGCGGCCGGGGCAATGAGGAATCCGCCGCAGCCGGAGGCGAGGACGCCCGGGCATCCGAGATGGCAGGGCCTTCACCCTGGTTGGACCCTGTGGCGTCCGGGACCACCTTCGAGATGTCCCCCACCCTTCGCGTCCTGCGGAGGCCACAACCGACCGCGTCGGCGCAGGAGGAAAGGCAAGAAACTGCAAAAGTGCTCGGCAAAAGGACTTACTTTGAAGACCGAGGGGCGACGAGGCGCTTCTTGGACCCCGTGACCCGCGGCCCGGCTGTAGCGGCAGTCGGGGTCGGCGCGGTTCCCGACCCGCCGGCGGCCCCGAAGGCAGCATCGGCGTCTCTCTTCTCCCCCCGACTGGGGGGAGCGTCATCACCAGCCGCCGCCGGACCGCCGCCGGCGGCAGAGACCCCTGGTCCCGGTGGCGCGGCATCAGCACCAGCCGGCGCCGCCGGGCTCGCGCCCCCGGCAGAGCGATCGACCGACCTTGTCGGCGCGACCCCTGCGGCGGGCGGAGCCGCCGGGCGGACGCGGGAGGCCGGGGCGCCCCGTCTAGCCGGAGCGGCGCCCCGCGCGGCGTCGGAGCCGCCTCGCGTCTTCGGACCGGTGCCCGCTGGCTTCCTCCTCGCCTTCACCCGGAAGGCGCTGCCATCATCTGACGACTCCTCCTCCTCGTCCTGGGCGGCCGTGCTCGGTGGAGGGGGCTTTACAATCGCCGGGCCCTTCCCCTTGGAGGGCCCGGTGCTCTTAGAAGACCCGGCCCCCGTCGAGGGGCCGCTACCAGAAGGGGGCGTCCCCGCCGGCGGGGCTCCGCCCGCCGGGACGTCTGCGTACCGTGGCCGGTTCCAGATCTCGTCCTCCGGGAGGGGAGCGCTGGAACAGAAGCCGAACAGATCCTGCAAAGAAATGAAGACAGTGCCCGAGTCAGGCTCGGCCAGCGGTTTAACCAAAAAGGCACGGCTTCGGATACTTACGTCGTTCGGCGCGTTCGCCCGGCAGAAAGGGGCCGGCCGGTCGGAGAAGTCCAGGCTCGCTCCCTGGGCCAGAAGCTTCTCCAGCCGGCTCTGCACTTCGCCCTCCGACAGCTCGTCGGCGGCCTCCCGAGTCGAGTCCTCCGGGCCGGTGTACTCATACATAGGGTGCGCCCGGAGCTTGGCCGGCTGCACCCGCCACCGGACGAAGGTCGCGACGACGACCGTCCCGGTGAGCCCTGCGTTCATCGCCTGGCTGAGTTTCCCCATCAGCACGGCGGCGCTGCCTTCCTCCCGCTCCGGAGGCAGGTCCGACCAGTTTGGCTTGACTACTGGCGCTTGGCCTGAGAAGGCCGGCAGCGCCGGGTCGGGGTTGGCGCAGTAGAACCATTGGGCGTGCCACCCCTTGAGGGACGTCGGCATCGGCGGAGCCGGGTAACCCTTCGCCGTGCCGGATCTCAGCTGGAACCCGGCGCCCCCGACTACGGCCGGGTGATCCCTGCTCGGCTGCGGCTTCACCATGAACAGGTGCTTCCACAGCGCGAAGTGTGGACGAATGCCGAGGAAGCATTCGCAGAGCGTGATGAAGCTGGAGACGTGCAGAATGCTATTGGGGTTGAGGTTGTGCAGCTCCAGCCCGTAGTAGTAGAGGAGCCCGCGCAGGAATGGGTGGACTGGCACCGAGAGCCCCCGCTCGAAGAACAGGCTGTGGACCACCAGCTCGCCGGTGTTTGGGGTAGGAATGTCCTCTCCCAGGGCGGCGCGCCACTCGACTAGTTCTTTGGGCGGCAGTACCCCCATCCGGACGAGGGTCTCCAGTCTCGCCTCCGTCGTCGTCGATTTCTGCCAGGAGGCCATCGGTTCGGCGGATGCTCCTTCTCCTTCTTCTCCGGACAGCAGTTTCCAGACCAGGGCGTCCTCCTCGGCTTCGTTAGGATCGGCTTCCCAGTCCGGGGCTTGCATCCGACGGAGCTGGGACGGGGATTAGGGTTTTGGAGCGCGCGGAGCGATTGGGGGGCGAGGGGAAGACGAAGCGGCAAGTGCAGGGTGAGTGCGGAAGTGTTTGAGAGTGTGGGTCCCTCCCGCAGCCTTTGCCGAATATAAAGGGGAGCGACCGGGCGGTTCGGATTCCCCACGACCGCACGTTCCGGATTCACCGCGGCCACGTCCGCGCCGTTTCGGATTCCGCCGCGCGTTTCGGGCAGGCCACGTTGCGGGTATCCCGCACCCACGACTTGATGGCGCCACGATTCGTGCGGCTTAATAAAGGAGATCCGACGGTTAGCCCTCCAGGCTATTCAACCCATCGGAATGCGTCTCCGCTACATGGTGGCTAAAGCGTATTCTCCGAGAGTCACTAGCTGGCTGCCGGGTAGGACTCGGCGCCGGGCGCTTTGGCTACAGAGGGTATCAGAGGCTGGCCTCCAGCGAGGAACGCAGTCGGCTGATCACACCCGAGTGAGGGACAGAAATGGCGTGCCTTCCGAGGGCCTCGAGTCGGATGCTGAGCAACTCGGAGCTGCCGGATTCTTCACCCAGGCTCATCGGGCGCTCCGGCCTCGAAGCCTTGGTATCTGGGGTCCCCAGATTCAGTGGAATGACCCGGCATAAAACTTCGAAACTCAGGAACCTATGCGCCGTGACTGTTTTCTCTGGTTCGGACTTGGAGTTTCAGAGGCATTCCTTCAGGGGACACAAGCCGGCCTTGACCTGCTCGGGAAGGCCGGGTGCTACTCGGGAACTCAGTCGGGATTGATGGCAAGCCCCACGCTGGGTTATCAGCCGGTCCCTATCCCCAGGGATGGACCGGATGCCACCAGAGATTACCCGTTAATAGCTCACCTGCCTTTAACGTTCCTGCCTTACGGGTGAATGTTACTTGGCTTTAATTGTCTTTTCCACAGGAGTCCAGTCAGCCCTTCGCGGTCTCCCAGCAAGCCAAGGCCAGTCGGAAAACCTAATCGGGGAAGAGGCAGGTAGCGGCAAGACCACGAAGGACTCGGGGGCTACTGATGGTGATATGCCACCCGGGTATCACCAAGGAGGACGAATCCGGCCTCCCGGCCACGGGAGGGGCCGGGCCGACTACTCGGAGTCCGACTACAACACGGGGGCACCTCACCGACGTGGAGTACAAGACAAGGACTAGTACCTGTCCGGCTTACCCGGAATCGGTTGTAACCAAATAGGAAACATATCTGTTAACCCGATCCGGACTCTGTAACCCTACCCCGGCCGGCTATATAAGGCTCGGTAGGGACCTCCGATCGGCATCGCTTTACATCCAGCATCATCTCCACTGTTTCATAGCTCAGGCCCCTTCGAGATCGATTCTCTAGGGCCTGCGGCACTCGGGATACAGCAATACCAGCCACCAAACACAGGACGTAGGGTATTACCTCTCCGGGAGGGCCCGAACCTGTCTAGATCTTGTCTCCCGTGTGCAGCCATCCTGATTTGCTGTGCTCACGCCGCCCCATAATTAGTATTGCCGGAATAATACTCCGACAGTCGGAGATTATAAAAAGAAAAATAAACAATTGGATTTGAATGACCTCTTCAAAGAACAAAATTTGCTCAAAGAAGAATTAGGAAATCTCAAACTAAGAATGGATATGATAGAGTTTCGGGTAAATAATGATCAAAACAGACAAGTTGAAGGAACGTCTATGAAAAGGGAACGCTCTGGAGAAATTATCAACTCAATGGAGAAATACGTCAAGCAAAAATGGTATGCTGAGATCCTACACAAGGTAGGTAATGATTTGCAATTCAAATATAAAACTCTAATTGATTCAGGAGCAGACGTCAATTGTATTAAAGAAGGAATTATTCCAATAAAATATTTTGAGAAAACTACTCATAGAGTTCACACTGCTGATGGTAGTTTACTTAAAGCAAATCATAAAATACCAAACGTATGTGTCTGCGTTAACAATGTTTGCATAAATATTTCCTTTTTGCTTGTTAAAAATCTAAAACAAGGAGTCATATTAGGGACACCATTCCTATCTCTAATTCGTCCATTTTGTGTAACCGAAGAAAGTATCCAATTCAAAATTAAAGGAGAAGAAGCAGAAATAAAATTTGATTACAAACCTGAAGAAATCCTTTTAAATTATAAGCATTCTATTAGTGAGCTATCGTGTTCAAAAGTTAATCAAAAGCCTATAGGTGGAACCAATAATCCTAATGGCTACAGGAGAAAACCACATGCACGATATAAGTATGGCAGCAACCTACCTACATTGCTTTGGGAAAATGAGATGAAGGGCACTAGCTAAAGGTGTACATGACACTAAAGGAAGTCCACTTCTAATAGTACACCATGATGATCTAATAAAAGAAAGACATGCAGCCATCAAAACCCCTTTGACTTATGAAAGACCAAAGACAAGAAAACAGGGTTTAATTCATGATGACATATCCTACCCCTCATACAAACCCAAAAGGAGAAATTTTTGCTATGCATGGGTGCTGCACCAAATCGCTAAAAAGATAGCATTCCATCATCGCTTTCTCCCAGATAAATCTATCAAAACAAGCACACAAAAGCACGCTACAAGATTTCAGCATCTTACGAAGGATGGCAATCAAGAAAGACTAGAGAGATGTTTTCTACTAATCAAATTGTTTGTGTGCCTAATGAATTATAGGGAGATGGCTCCACAGAGCAGGAATGACGCTCCTCATATGAGATACGAGTGGCTCACGAGCATGAGTTCGTGGAGATTGCCACAATTGAATGCTGGAAATCCAGATCGATTCAACCACAACTTTCCAGCAACGAGATGCAACAGGGTTTGCTAAACTTGCTTTGGCAAGCCAGAAATAGAAGAGAAAAAGCATATGCATTAAATGGGCTGGCATATTATTTCAATTTTATGCCCAGAGATTTCAAGAAGATGCCCGAAGACTCCAAAGGAAAAGAAGTCAGATCATCTGACAATCAAAGTTATTCTTTCAGAACAGAGACAAAAGAATAAGGATAGATGGCTTTTTGCCACAAGAAGAAAAATTATTTGATCTAGATACTAGATCACTGGATATCTATCCAACGGGAGAAGGGTCTTCCAAGTTATTAGATCCAAATATTGGGTCATCAGATATTCTTCCCAATAAGGGAGATGAAGGCAGAATGCAAGAAATGTTTCCTCAAACAACACATGGTATACCACAAAAGCCAGAGCCACAAGCATCCACTATAGTTACATCTACAGATTCTTCATCCCATCATTATATCAAAATAGAAGACCTACTCATAAAATTTCCACAAATCAGAGCCATTGCGTCTTCATCAAAACAAGCCACCACCTACATGAGAGCAAATCCCAAAAATCTATGTCATCCCACCAGTACACCATATGAGTACCTTATTCCCAGAGTGAGCTTCAAAACAGAGCAAACACTATCCTGCTTGACACAAGATATTCAAGATATCATTTGGGATAAATATACACAAAGACAAATGTCGGTATTCCTTTCTCTCCAAGACTATTTCCTCGACTTATATGAGGGAAAAGAGATCAACCCCGGCATCAGAGTGGATGTCCAAACACTTCCAATCATCCACCTAGATGATAAGTGTTTGATTCAACCATGCCATAGATACGCAATATTGAGGGCCAACATAGACCTCAAAAACTTCAAGAACCTGGAAACTGAAGGCCATGAATTCCTTTCACTCCAAACCATTTTGGACCATGGTCTACTACATGAAGTATACGGTACATTGGATCAGATTCTTCAGTCTGATCTTGGAATTGCAATTAAAGAAGTCTGCAAGAAGATGACATACTTCAAGGGTAGATTCAAAATTACCCTCTACTCTAATCCTCCAAAATTCACGAAGCCAACAAGACCTGCAATACATGATGTCTTCATCACCAAAGGAAACTTTCGTTTTCCTCTTCTGAAGAAAGGATACTTATCTAAAGAGATGAAGGAGTTATTCCTCAACAAGACAAATCATGATAACTGGCGATGGTTCAGAGAAGCCATGGAGCTTGAAAACAGTATCTTCCTTGATCCAAGCTATCATATGATTTTTCAGAACAAAATCATGAAGATCTTTGTGGAAGGACCTCCTGAGGCACCACATCGAATATCCGATGTCGGACGAATCATAAAACCGGATTATGGAGAAGACTCTCCAATCAGAAGGGATTATCGCAAGCTAGTTCCCTGGTATGAAACCTACCAGCCAGATGAGATTGATGCGATATATTCAGCACCAATGATCACAGACGAAGAAATTAGTGACTAAAGGAATCATTGCGCAAGAGAAGAATATCCTGTCACCTCAAAAGTGACCCAATCACTATTTCAGAAGGAATATGCACTATTCTTGATGGAATAAACTTTATCAAGTTACTGCTACAAATGATGTCGGCAATCAAGATACTATTGCAGAAAGAATCTGCACTATTCCAGATGGAATAAACTTTATCAAGTTACTATTGTCAGCACTATACAAGACTGAAGCGACATCCATGCTTATCACCAACCTGAAGGGGGCAAGCCTCTATAAAAGGAGGACAAGGAGAGCTCGAAGGGCATCGCTGGTCACACTTCCATCGCTCCATCGCCGGTCATCACCTCATCGCTTCCACAACCTCCACTTCGCAACACACACCGCGATCACTCCACTCCACTCCACTCCACTCCACTCCACAAGTGTATCCTAGTTGTATAATAGTAAGAGTCCTCTGTATCCTAAATAAGACTCGATCTTACGAGTCAAGTGTGAGAGTCAGTCAGTGTGTAAGAGTCCTGTAAACTGAAGTACGTGTGTACCAAGTCCCTGGTGTACTACTAAGAAGGATCTACCTTCTTGAGGTATGAATTAATGAATACCAGGACTGTTTGTTTTAAATTATCAATGTGCATTTAAAAAATAAATAATATCCTTGCATTACATATCATCATCCCTGCATTACCTATAGCTAGGGTGCATGCATCGTGTACTGACGGGCTCTCCGCCCGTCAGTGAAAGTAGCACTTCCACTGACAGGAGCTTACTGATGGGCGCGGAACCCATCAATGATTGACTTTTTGCGCCCGTCAGTGTTGGTGTTTCCTGAGGTAGTGTTAAAAAGGTGTTTTAGAAATAAAGGTGGTTCCACGGGCACATTTTTGCATAAACCGCAAAGTTAATTGAGAAGGCAAAACAGCATCAAAAGTATAACCTAAATATTTTTAGTTTAGAAAATGTTGTGTTTTCAAAAATGTCAAAGGGCCATATGGCTGAGATGTTAGTTGGACTAAACTAACTTATATATGTGTACACGGAGAAGAGAGGTGAATAGTAAAAAATACTACTTATCTATTACTATGCCTCCAGTAATCCTTTGTTTCGAAAAATAATTTGAGGAAAAGCAAAAATGGTTAGATAAGGTCATAAGACATCTATCCAACGAAGGATTCATCTAGCAGCCACCGTATTTGACCAAGGTCAAACCTTAGTCTAGGAGTAAGCCAAGAGCATGTGAACTAGCTATTATAGTTATCCATTAGCAGGTCCTAGTTAAAATATTAACACAAGTAACCTTAGGCAGCAAGAGGTGACTATGTTGCCACCGAAGGAAGCGACCATAAAGGCTCTGTAGAAAGCAAGGACAGGAGTAGTCTAGTAGAACTGCACAATAGTAGCAAAGCCATCCAAAAACCATCAACACACCACCATTCCTCACAAGAATCAGCTCCAAGAAAGCCGTGGCGACCCGTTAGAAAGGCCATGCTCCAAGAGACCAAGACCCAAATGCTCCAAGAGACCAAGACCCAAGGAATAATAAGGAATAGAGAAGAGGGAAGACCACCAATAGGTCAAGAGGAGCATGACCAACAGGACCTAGGAATTCAAGTCCTCGCCATTGTCCAGATTAAAAAGAGGTTTTGACTTCATCCAAGATCATCATAGTTTCGCATATGCATATGGATGAGAGTTTGCTATAGAAAATAGGACCCTTAGACTATTTGCATCATAGGGTTAAGGCAGCTAGCCTAGTATATCTGTTCTTATCAGATTTTTACCATTTATGTATCTTCTTCTTAGATAAGATCATGATAGAAATAAACTATATATCTATGAAGCATCTATTCTTTCAGTCTAAGTAAAATTATATATATATATATATATATATATATAAAGAACATCATTGAATGGCCAGAGGTATAAACTATAGCATAAAAGTTGGGATCAAAACCCATGAACATATATATAAGCACAACATGGGTCAGTGTAGTATCATGTTTCTATCATAAAAGGTTAGAGTTCATGGTAGGGGAAGTAGCTTATGTCACCAGGTTAATAGCCTTAAAATTTCTAGCTAATAACCTAAGTACTTCCGGTCCAAACCATAAGCATGCGACGAGCATCACCATCAACTAATTACTAAAGCAAATGGACACTGGTAGTTCACCAGCAGGAAAAATCGTAGGGTTTATGTGCATAACAACTTATTGAAGCCTCCATAGGCATTAACCGTCAAGCATAATGCTAATTCTGAGAAATTAAGCAGTGTAGTAACCACACCAATCACATACAGTAGCTTTAATTGAGCCAACATAGGAGAAAGGGGGGATGGGAAAGCTTACCTTACTTATGGCATACCACTGCGGTTACAGTGGTGGCCAAACCCACTGTTGTCCGGCGACGGTGATGCCGAGCGGAGCAACGAAGGAGCCGGAAAGAGGGAACCGAGCGGGGCAGCTCGTGCATTCGTGGAAGAGGGATGCCAGTGTGGTTGAAACGCTTGAGGGACCACTCAACTCCGGTGAGCCGAGGCCGCAACCAAGGTCAATCCTATCAAGGAAGACGAGGACAACTAGAGTGGCACAAGCACCAAACCGACCAGTGCACATGCTCACTGTCAATGCGAGAGGTCAGCTGAGGATGAGCCTGATGTCACTGGCGATCTTGCCGACTTTGGTTAGGGGCCAGCCCCAAACCCTCGGGTTCGTGGCGGCGGCAACATCTGAGGCGGAGAGGGCTGTAGCAGGAGAGATCGGTGTAGGAGGAGGAAGGGTAGTGCTATGGTACCATCATTGGCGGCGGCCCGAGGTAAAGGTAGCGTGAGTAGGAGGCGGCGGCGTGCATTTGTGCCAAGTACGGTACATTGGATCTGGCGTGAGACCGGTAGTCTAGGCCTGTTGTCGACGAAGTTGCCCTCGGACAGTAAACTTGTGGCACCCCGGATCGGCTAACCGAGGTGCTACGGGGACGAGGTACTAAGTAGTCCTCACGATTGCTACTGCTCCCCACGGAATTCTTGCTGAAAGTAAATGCAGAAAATGTGGGTGGAAAAAACTGAGAACTCTTGGGAATATATTAGATTTCTCTGCACAATGAGAGGGGTTGCCTCGCCCTTTTATAGGTGAAAACAATTTATAAGTGCACGTACATTTATGCCCCTAGGAATTTTATGGTTTTACCCTCTATCTCATCGTAAATCCAGGGTAGTTTCACTATTTCCTCCTCACCTCTACCTACTACATTCGCTAGAATCTGCCAGATGTGCCTCGCCGTTACGGACCACCACCTAGCATCGTGCTTCTTCAATAGGGTCTCTGTTCCTATTTGGTCCCAGGCTTCACCTGCTCGCGCCTAGCCTGCGGTCTCCCTGCGCCTCGATAGGATGCACATCGCCCTCTTGCTTACGCGCACCTCGCCCCAGCTCATCGTGCCACCTCGCCCAAGCACATGATGCCACGTCGCCCTAGCGCGTCTCGCGCGCGGCATGTTTCTACATCCTACAAAAAATCTGCTTTGAGTTAGTATTTCTTATTGAGAGACTGGGCATACCTCGTCCGGGGCATCATGGCGGACTCCTCCAACACATGTTGTGTGGAACTACGACGTGGGGTATGACAGAACAATAGAGAAAAGGCTTTGTCACCATGGGAGTGTGGACAAGACTTGCAACCTCAGAAACATAACTATGGGCGTTTGTGGATAAAGTTGAGTACATCTATAGGGTGTAATAAAGTGTGGCAATGTCACTCCATTTTCCTGGTTGGAACTGTGAATGTGGCAGAAAATGAGTCCATAGGGGATTCTAGCAGCCTGTGAGACAGGAGATCATAGCTCTCTAATAATAACCTGACTCTTTCCTCACAAATTGCATTGCTTTTGGAGAACATTGCTATTCTCAGTAGAGATAGTGCATCAAATACCTTTTTGCTAGTCCTAGACTTGTTGAGTACCTTTTGTACTCATCCCTATATTATAACCTCCTTCATTAGATTATAAGCCAACAACAGATCAAGACATAGTCTACGTGGAGGTCGAAGAAGAAATCTCAGAGGAGCAAGCATCTAAAAAAGAAGACTAAGGGGTCTTCTACTATTTCGATTATCGCAAGGAGAACACTAAAAAATAGAAGTCATATGATATGCGAGATGAGTGATATAATATATGTCATATGATATGCGAGATGAGTGATATAATATATGTCTTTTGCTATACCAACTGGGAACGGTTTTAAATTCCCTATACTTTTGAGAATTAGTTTGTATGACTCTATCTTAACATTTGAGTTTGTAATATAAGTTTGTAATAACCACTGCAATGCTTTTGTGGTGCTACTCTGAGTGACATGTTGTGGATGAGACAGCACTTTGTCTACAATATGTCAAAGACTAGCATACTACTCATAAGGGTTTGATATGGGTCACCGCAAGTGGTATTAGAGTAATAATTTAGACCACTAGGTATAAAATTATAGTTAGGAGACCTATGAACCCTAGAAAGGAAACTACTTTCTATTTAAGGACTATACTCAACTATAGTACTCTCTTGATAAAATCAACAGTACTATCTTTTGAAATTTAACTCTTACTACCTATAGAACTATCCAAGATTTGACTTATTTTTATCTACTTTGGGAAGGAGGTAGTAGAATTTATACTATCGCTTACCTCATTGTATGTAGGAGATAAGTGGAGTGTCGGAATAAAATAGTAAGAGTTAACTAATGAAAGCACGGAGAAACATGGTGGAGACTTTGAAGAACCACATTTCAAGATGCATGGATTACACTAGACCAACACTTGGGAACACCAAGATGGAAGTCTAACGAGAGATTGAGAGTGGTTAGTACCTTGCATAGATAAAATTCAATTCACTGTGGAAATATCTTAGTAAGTTATAAATGTAAGGATATAAGTCATAACATTAGCACCCTAAATGTCAAATATTACACATTCTTTTTGTTTTCGTTTCGAACAACTTAGAAATTGTGTGTTTTATCAAAGTTATGGATCTTTATGGCTCTGTGCATGAGTGCTTTAGTTGTGCTTATAAAGATGAAAAACTTAGTGTATGTTGCTTAGACCATATTATTGAGTTTACTTCATACCACAGTTTAGGAGAATGATGGGGCCAAGTGAGGAAGTTCATAGGAGGGAGGCTGAATAGGGTTAGAAAGACGCAAAAGATAAGGACAAAATGGAGGCTAAAGAGAAAGCTAAGGTGGATGCAGCCAGTGGAAGTGGAGGCAGTGGTATACGACCACCACCACCACCAAGATTCAGCACTGAAGAAGATAAAAGTAGAGAAGAGGAAAGGCGATAAAGATGGGAAGCCTAGGAGAATCAAAACAAGTTCTTTGCAGAAATGCAAAATAGTATGGAAGGAAGGCCTCATGATACTCAAGTACCAACTGGAGGAGGAGGCATTAGTCTAGGTGACTTTCAACAAACCAGATCCCTAACCTTTGCAGCATCAGCTGAGCCCATGGACCAGCTCACTGGACCTACAACAGCTTGGTGGGTCAACTTTAAAGTAGTCTAGCCAGTCGGGAGAATAATCACTTGGGAGATATTCAAGGAGAAGTTCTGTGAAGCACACATGCCATCCAACATAGTGGCAATGAAGAGAAAGAAATTCATGAGCCTAGAACAAGGCAACATGTCTGTCACCAGGTATGTGTATGAGTTTAATCAGCTGTCATGCTATGCACTAGATTACGTCAACACAGCAGCCAAGAGACAACAGAAGTTCATGGAGGGAATTCATCCATTCCTGTTAATGCAGTTAAGGCTTGTCCGTGCAACAAAGTTTCAAGATCTTGTGGATCGTGCTATCGTAAAGTGCAAGATGATATAAAGAGGAAGTTCAAGCCAAGGCGGCAACAATATCAATAGAATAAACCGTGACGACTAGTTTATATTTAGAGGAATCAACCTAGGGGAACATCTTCAGGAGTAGTAGGCCGAGCACCAATACCTCCAGGCACATGCTTTACTTGTGGTGGAAATCGTTATGCCTCACAATGTCTGAAGAGGGAAAGTGCTCTGAATGTGATCAGACTAAACACGAACATAGAGATTGCCCAAATTCAAAAGCTCAACAGCCACGACCTCAAGCACCAAGACTAGCAGCACTAGTTCAAGCATCAACAGGTAGAGGAGGAAGTGGCAACCAAGTCTGTGGCAATGGCAAGATTCATGAAAGGGTGAACTTAATTTGTAACCACAGAAGAAGTTGAAGCAGTCAGTGACGTGGTGATCGGTACGTTACCTATCGCATCTCGTATTGGTACAATATTCTTTGATTCTGGAGCAACACATTCTTTCATATCTAAATAGTTCATGAAAGGGATACCTGGAGATTAGTTCTCTAGAGAAGCATCTACAGGTCCAATCACCTGGAGGACCTATAAATGCTAACAAGAAGATATGATGGGTAGTTATAGAGATCTATGCATTCCTCGCTCATCTCTTGATTATACCACTTCAAGGTCTAAAAAATAAGACCCACAAGGGCTTGGACGTGAATTCAATGATATCTTTCTCTCTTTCATTGTAACATCCCTCTTTTATTAACCGTGTTATGTGCATCATGGCATCCATTCATGAAACCACAAATGAGGGGGAATTTGAAATTTTTGAAATCCTCACGAGAAACCCTAATTTCGCTCTAAGAGCATAAGAATAAGACCTAATCGAGTTACCGTTGAAACCATCGGGCAAAAACATTCCAAAGGTGTTTTGGAAATAAACTCCAAGTTTGTGAGAACTTTGAAATAGCTTCAACAAATTCAAAAAGAGGTTGAATTGCTTTAGGAATTGTTTGAAAATCAAAAGCAGAAATTAAAAAGAAACAATAAATCCTATTCTAAAATTCCCCTCCTGCCGCATGGGCCCTCCGCTTGGCCCATTTTCTTTCCCGGCCCAGCCCGCTTAGCTCTTTTCTTCTCCCCTAAGCCACCGGCCACTCTCCCTTATCCTCTCATCTATCCGCTGGCCTTATCCACCCCCTCCCACTTCTCTCCCCACCGACTGCCACTCCCGAGCCGCCACCGAAGCCCTGGCGCCCGGCCGCTTTCCGCCCTTGCCGACGCCGTGCCCCACCGCCTCTCCCCTAGCTTCACTCGGCTCGGTCCACGCCGCTCGCCGGAGCCACCAATCCCCTCGCCGCGCCTCTGTTCCCCGCCGCCACCACCCACCCGAGCCCCCGGCCGAGCTCGCCGCTTCGCCCCTTCACTCGAGCCCCTCCACCCTTGCTTCGCCGAGCTCCTCACCACCCGAAGTACCCGCCGATAGCCCGAGCTCGCCGCTCTGCCTCGCCGGTCCGCCCGAGCCGCCCCGGTCTTGTCCGCCGCTCCCGTGCTCCGGTGATCCGCCCCGCGCCGCCGCTCCCCGCCGGTAGGTCCCGTCGCCGCCGCCCTTGCCGCGCTGCCCCTTCCCCGGCCTGCCTCACCGCCGGCGGTGGCCCCGCCACGGCTGGACCGAGCGCACGGCCGAGCACCGGGTTGAGCTCCCGACTGGGCTCAATTAAGCCACTAATGGCCTAATTATTATGCTGCTAAGACACATTGAATGCCAATAAGTGTGTGTTAATCATTAACCGTGATTAAAACTGTAATTAATACCAAAAGTGCTGTCTAGACACATTGATTACTCCATTAAATGCTAATCATGTTTAATTATGACTAAACCGACATATTAATGACCTCAGTTAATAACTAACAGTATATTAAATGCACTTATTTACTCTGTCCGAATGACAGCTGGGTCCCACCTGACAGGAATTAAAAGAAAAGATTAAAGAAATTAGGAAATCTATGACAGTGGGCCCCACCTAATCATTGACTTAGTCAATTTTGGTCAAAGTTGACCAGTAGGGCCCACCTGTCAGCCTCTGGTGCTATTTGAATTAATTTAAACATTATTTCTACTGAGAAAAATACAACAAAGGGTTAAAATGGATTAAATCTTGGAAAATTCATAGAAAATTCATCTTAAATCAGAAAAATGCAAATAATATATCAAAATGTTCAGAAAAATGAGATCTATTCAAAATGTCATGTTCATACATGTTTGCATGCTAGGAAAAACATAATTGGCTAAAAACTCAAATTAGGGTTTCCGTTTAGCCGGAGGATTTTCGGATCGCGATATTTTATGCATCCGGACTCCGATTAAATTGATTCCACTTGCATTAGTCTTTATTTTGCATCCTCTATGCCATGGCATACATTTCATCTCATGCCGATGTTCAGTATTTTGATATTTACGGTTATGCCCTTCTTTTCCGGTGTTTTCGTTCTTCTTCGTTAGAGTCGAAAAATCCAGAAGAGGGCCACCTCGATCACGAGCAGGGTTTCGTTGCCGAGCAACCAGGCAAGCAGCCCCTTTGGTCACATTGCAAACACCTACTATTTGCAAAGTATTAGTTGTTTTCAAATTCATTATCACATGCGTTCAAATTCTATTTTTCCGCTAAGCAGAACCCTAGTCCGGTGAATAAAACCTACTTTGTCGCTCAATCAGCTCCACCACCAACCCAACCTATCTAGAGTAGTATAGTGTTTACTATTCTAATGCTTGCTATGTTATTAATGCTTAGACATGCTTAGACATGTAGAAGTCATAGTTTCTTGGATGGCAGACAAATTCACACTATTGGATGGGTTACGTGGTAGGTGGGTGTTCACTGGGATAACTAATGAACTTGCTTAATCATATCTGGGTTTAAACGAGAGGCCATGGCTGGGAGCATGGTGGGTTGTCTCGTTTTCCCACAAGGACCGGTTACCGGTGTCCCTTCGAACCAAGATTTGCGTACTTCTACACGGGTGGATTATGGGGCCACCCACGACTAAATAATTTGCCTAGACTTAGTGTATGAGCTACATTAGTTCGCCGTTTCTATTTGCCATGTGTGTGAAAAAGGAATGTGGTGTGGCATCTCAATATAAGGGTGGGGTGGACACACGGTCTGGGAGACCGGGGATGTACCTCAATTCACAATGTATGGGACCGTGTCGCGGTTGCGGCCGGACTGATGCACATGGACTAGCCCGTACGGGTGGCTCATACCTAGGTCGAAAGCATTGTAACGGTCGTGTTCGATCACCTCCGCCGCACACCTCGTGAAAGTGTGTCAATCGCGATGGCACTAGGAGACGATCGATACGTGTAGGTAAAGATGTACACCCCTGCAGGGTTTGAACTGTTTGAACAGCCATGTCCGCGGTTATGGACAGCTTGGTAAGATTTTGCATCGAATTAGACAACTACAACAAACTCTAAAACTTGCCAACTCTAAGGCCGTGGTGTTAGCGACAGCTTCCACCCAGGGTGGTCGAGGAAGAGTCGGGGTATCTAAGGTGTGGTGATCTATAGTAAGGACTGATCGTGAAGTGTTCGACTCGTCCCCTTTGAAAAGTAATCTGGTAGTCAGTTTTTCATCTACCTAGCTTCTATTGACAAAGGTAAAATTTGCTTTCCGCAAAATAGTCCACTATTCCCCCTTTATTGATACCGGGCACATCTATTACTAATTTCCGCACTGTAAGTCTTGCTGAGTACAATTTTGTACTCACCCTGCTATTGTTGATATTTTTGTTGCAAAAGAAACTACCCCTCCCGAGGGTGGTTTCTATATAGAGATCGACGCCAACGACGACTAGTCGCTGGAAATCCCAGGCAGTGATCCTGCCCCGGGGTTTGGCAGCTTGGTTTGTTTCGC
This sequence comes from Stipa capillata, assembly GCA_019208055.1. NCBI lineage: Eukaryota > Viridiplantae > Streptophyta > Magnoliopsida > Poales > Poaceae > Stipa > Stipa capillata. The sequence goes on along the minus strand of JAGXJF010002641.1, from coordinate 125,264 downwards.
TGCCACTTTTAGCCTTACCGTTTTGGCTTCGTAGCCACATATACTCTTTCGCTGTGTATTTGGATCTTTGGATCCCTATGTGAATATATGTTGTTAAGTTTCAAGAACTTATAATATTGCAGTTTCGGTCGTGGAGTTACTGCTGTGAAATCTGGTTGTTTTCACCTGCTCATGTGCCATGCGTGTATGTTGATGAAGCACATGTTGTGGGTAGAATTTCAGAGTTTATATCATAGAGTTATTAGGTTTAATCACCCCTGTAAAGTGACTCTGCTACTGAGAGGTTGGGAACTATATCATCCTACTCCAGCCGAGCATTAATTTGCCGGGACGAGTTTGGGACATGACGTTCCGGCTCAGTAAGAAAAGAGTGAGGAGACCATATCACCCTACTTGATCTGTGCATTAGTTTGCCGGAGAAAGTTCGGGGTTGACATCTCGGGCTATTCGGAGCCATATCACTCCACTCCTCTTGGGATTGATACCCAGGGGTTGAGGTCGGGGTTGACGTTCCGACTTGGTGGGTGGTTTTACTTAAGACTCTCTGTTATGGATTCTGGGGTCCGGCATTCGTCCTCATTTATCTTCCCTCTCCTTTTAGTATTTATGACTAAACACTTGCCTTATTTCCTAGACATTAATACTATGGATGACTTATTTCCCTCCAGTAATTTCTTGGTTTCATAATGTTGAATATGTCGTGACTCATATTCTGACTCATATTCTAAATCTATAAGGATTCAAACCTATGTATTACAAGTAAATCAGAGAAAACTTATTGGGATTCAAAATCCTCCTTGCTTTGAAAGAGACTATGTGGGAACCTATATAAACTCATGATGGGTGGCCGTTGGAATCCAATTCAAGCAATCAAGCAACCCAAGAGTAAGGTGCAAGTAAGAGAGAATTAGGTGCTAGGTTTCTTTAGCACTAGATTTTTGTATAGGGCAATGATCTGAGAGTCCTAAAATGTGTGAGAGACCACCTTGTACCATTTTGAGTTAATGCTTAAAGAATTTGAGGTCAGCTTTGCTAAATATTTTCTCTTTTGCCGTGATTGTTCATTTTTGTTATTTTGGTATTGTCTACGTGGTTTATTTAGTTCGTCTTGATGCTATGTACGCACGTTATATTTCACAAATTTTGATCAAATTTAGGGTCTGTTGTGTATAAGAAAATGTAACAGAGTATGACACGTAGGGGAGGAGAGAAGGGGAGGGGCCTGCCCATACTAGCTAGTTGGCTTGTTGCTAATGTTGGATTAAGCTTGTAGTTGTATGCCTCGGTTGTCGGACATGCATTGCGCTAAAGCCTACATTGGAGTAGTCGTAATAGGTTAGAAAATGTTTTGGTGCTAGTTAGAGTTGGATAGATAAAATAACCATGCATGCCATATGTTGTTAGAACTTAATTAATTATCATTAGCCTTTAATATTCCACTTATGTAACGAAGTAGTAGCAATTTGGTGAAACTGCAAAGCACGTGAGTTAATCACTTGTTCTACGTCGAGTCTAATTTGTCACGGCATAAATGTTCATTGTTTTTAGTTTTTTGAAAAAGTAAACAATGTTTCATCCTTCTATATGTTTATGACTTTGAGAAAGCGCTTTCATCTTATCTATTTTTCGTGCCATCAACTCACCCTATCAAATCTAAGTATGTGTTAGACCGCATCATCGGGTGACTCCATAAAGTGTAAGTGGACACCAAATATACCACAACGATCATGATTGTATTTATTTTCATATTATTAACATAGTCTAAAAAATCTATTTATTTTGTCAATAGCTTAATGTGTATGTATTATGATTGATAAAATTGCAGTGCCAGAAGGACGCTTTTTCTTGGGCCCCCTTACGATAAAATCCTGCCCACCATATAACTTTCTTAATTCATGTGATGAGACAAAATATTTTTAACACAAAGAGTACAGTACAACATCCTCAGTGAACCTAAAAAAGGAAAAGGGAAAACTGAACGTTGTTTTGTTTGCCCGATGTGATATTGTGATGCCTATTGTGAGGTATTTGTGGATCGAAACTCTGAGTCCCAATTGTTTCGAGCGACAAACCATGGCCAACAACTGCACAAGTGTTTGGGTACTTCAGCTCAGTGATGACTCTAGCGCTACTGACAGACTCCTGCATGATTTTGCGCCAAATATTTCTGTATCCCCATTTTCCTGTCTTGTGTGTGCATATAATCACTAGTACGTACATTTCTGAGAACTCCCAACAATATCAAACTTGGTATACAACTGCGAAGGCCGGTCTAGAACCATCGCGAGCACAAATATTTCGTCTAGTTAACAACCACGAAACTTTGCCTATACAGAAATAAAAAAAACAAACTGGCTCGACGAAGGAAGCAACCCAAATCCATCACGCTCAGAACCTTAAACCCGTCCAAGCTGCTGTTGGGATACAGGTAGGCTACACTAACGTAAAACAAAATTTTCTATCACGTAAACCAGGAATTGCTGTAGCAGTAGATCACGAGATTACCCCTTGTTGCGCAGAACCGTAGAGGAAGTAGAGTCAATGCAGCGGAAGAAGCTGTAGTCGTACTACCTTCTCCTCCTCGCGGTTCACACGAACAGATCGTCTCCTCTTTGCGGTTCCCTCGAACAAATCGTCTCCTCCTCGCGGTTTTCTCGGGCGGATCGTCCAAGCATCACAGCTGCAACGCCTCCAAGGTATCCACACGTTCGGGGAGGAACGTCGCTCGTCCGGATTGCTAGATCCGAACGGGCAACCTTAAGCATGGGAGGGATGACGGCTAGGATTTCGAAAACTCTTAGTAGGCTTACCCTAACACGTCCATCCTACTCCTTATATAGACGTCTCCATAATGGGCTTCTACGTTAGAGGTCCATTAGGATTTAATGCCTAGTCTAATTCGGATTCTACTCCGAATTTAAGCTCCTGCCCCTTAAGTATATGACCCTATAGGTTCACGCACATTTAGACATGAACCAAGTACTCCTACTCGATCACTAATTGGTAGCGGCCTGTGGCGTACCCGGTTTTAAGGCCGGATACTCCCTTGTGTCCCTGGATCAGTAGCTGATACACACGAGTTAATCTGTATATCATTGTCATACATGCGTAAACAATTAAATAGACTATTAAGGTCGATAATCTGATATCTGTAGCCCAATGGCTATAAATCTGCAGCGAAATTCAACGGTGAGGTGGCCCATCAATATGCCATACCCGACAGGCAACTGACTGGGGTTACGCCCTAGTTTTCGCGATCGTAATCTTTTCCTCGGATATTGTTGTCTTCTTCGTCTGGCCAAATCAACAAGCCAGGTGAGTACATGGAATGTACTCGCAAGCTATTCCCACAGGAGGAAATATACGGCGATATTTCATGCAGGGAATAGATCAAAGAATAGCTCTACCCTATGTTGTTGGTTGTGCGAAAATGTAAGTTTTACATTTAGATGCTAGAATAGTAGATTATAAAAGCATTTTCGAAATCAAGCTCGTCTCTGTCGAGACAGCATTCGGTGCTGGATAATCCAGCAAAACAGTCGTCATCTAGAGGCCGGTAGCTCCTTCTACCGCCTCGAGCAATCCGTACAACCTACCCGCGCTACCGCCTCGCGGCCCGGGCTAGGTTTCCTCTTCTGCAGTTCCTCGCTACCAGATTGTAGCTTAAACTGCTCACTGTGGACACATCATGCCCACGTCCTTAATCCCATTTCCCAGCTTTCACAACAAAACACAGTCTAACCAGTGTGTGGCCTTACCAGTTCATGTCCATGACCGAGGACGCGGCTATTCGAATAGTTTTTAACACTCTGCAGAGGTTGTACGGTTTTACCCACAAGATGTAGGTCACCCTGGGTATACTTCGCGACGTATACTGACAGGGTTATTACAACGAGACCTTTCGCCCGTGTTCACACTAGAGCCGGACCCGCTAGGTGGGTAACCCAACTTTGGCATCCCGGATGTCAAAATGGGACTCTCCACCTTTGTGTCGGACCATATTTTCACATACTCGTGGAACCCTACAGGGAGCTTTACCCCCACGTAGACATGAGACTCGTTCGAGAGCTTTACCCCCCCTCTGCCGTGAGACTCGCTGAGAGCTTTATCTCCACGTAGTCCCGTGAAGATCCTCTAGGGATCCCAATCCACCCTAGCACATCACCCTAACTTCCCACGGTTCCAAGCTCCAGTATTAAACGAGATACTGAGTCAAGTCCTTCCCATAAAGGACATGTGGACGTACGGTGGGGAACTGATTCAGCGGCACTTAGGTTCGGTCCTTAACTGATTCGAGCAAGACTCCATGTCCAACCATCACCTCAGGTAGTAACCGGCTACCCTGCCATTCCAGGCCTCAGGTAGCATCCGGCTCCCTACCCTTTCCTGATTCAAGTAGCGACCGGCTACTCTACCACCTCCAAACATCCTTAACATTCTTGCCCGAATCCAAATCCTCCATCGTCTCATTCAGGGTTTTAACAAACATTCCTTTTAAATGGCACCTCGGTATGCATTTACAAACCGAGGGTTTTGATCCCAATCCCATCGTATCGATAAAACTTAGCTTTTACTACAGCAGGGCTAAGCGGGGCTATTGCCTATACTCCTAATTAAATTGCCGATCGTCCAATGATCAGCACTTAATACTAGGGTTACGAGGATATGGTTTATCGGGCCTAAGCCGTGCATCTAATAGGAATAGCTAGGTCTACATAAAATAATGATTTTACCCACATAGCATGCAATTTCATAAACAAAATAATTAACTTTACAAATATAGGATTTCAACATGGTCAAGGTGGGAATGCTTGCCTGGCAACATTGCCTGGGGCTCGGCCTTGAATTTGATTCGACGGCTTCCCAGATTCCTTCGCACGATTCGTCGTATCGTCGAACTACACGTCGGAATGTATCGAATAAGCAACAGTGCGAGGAAGAACCAAGAACATCGAATGTAGAACCGGAGGAATCAACACATGAAATCATAATGCGTTTAACTAGCTATTTGACTTTAAGATGCCTTAGAGAGTTAGTGATGGTGCTTCTAGGTCAACCCAATAAAAGGTATTGGTTTCAGGGCTTTCTGCCGAGTTAGGGTTTTTCTTAGCTTTTATTGCGTTTGGCGAGCGTACATTAGGGTTTCATCTTTTCTTCGAGTTTTCAATGTAAAACAGGTTAGCTCTTGCGATTATCCTCTAGTACCGAGTTGCTAGTAGGATTTGGCAAGCCCAGTCATTTGCTCTGGTAAGGTACGCAGGAATATTACTTCAAGACCTGCGGCTAAATGCCGATACCATGTACTCCATAATCCCAGGGTAAAATGGCTTGGATTTCAAAATGTTCCGAGAACCAGTGGATGCCAAAAATAGTTTGAAACACTGTATAAGGTAGGGGAAATGTTCGGGATCTATTTTGCAGGGTGTACAAGTTGCATTATGGATTTCCTAAGGTTTTAATCCAAATTTTGAATATGTTCAAACTATAAATATATATTTCCAAGAACCATATGGTAGAAAGGCTATAAAGTTTTAGGGATTTAGGAAAAGAATTCATCGAGTGGAATGGATGGGTATGGAGGTATGGCCGTCTGAGGTTTAGCTAGGGCTGTTCCTTGCTTAGCTGGATTCGGTTTAAGGGCTGTTGGTGACCGGTTTATCAGTTGCTTAACTGACCAGACATGCGGGTTGGCACTTAACCGCCGGTGGCCTGCTTTACGGGCGAGGGTTATGGTTTTAGTGCTTACTTAGTGCACAAGCTGTGAGGTTTAGGGTATTAATTGGTCCATGCTTACCGATGAGGAAAGAGAGGTGGCACGAGGGCTTGGCCGTGGCGGCGGCTCGGGCTCAGCGGTCGGTAGCGGCGGCGCTCGGGTGAACTCGGCAAACCCGGCGACTTGGTCTTCGTTGCTCGGAACAGAGTAGGGAGGCCGTTGGTGCTAGCACTCCTCCCGATTTGGGGCTTTTGCCGGTGTTGCTTAATCGGTTAGATTGGTGGCGGAAATCGGCTCAGGTGAGATTGGTGAGCCTAATGGCGGAGGATTGGAGGATCTCTGCCGCTGAGGAAGAAGAGAGAAGGACGGCGGCGGCTCTGTGGTGTCTTACTGGCGGCGGTGATGGGGTAGACCGGGGTGGCCGCAGGGGCGATGGAAGCGGCGGTTTTGGGGCAAAAGGGGCTCCTGGGCGGTGGCGCACGAGGCTGCGACGGCGGCTGGGAAGGTGGCAAGGCGGGGCCAAGGGAGTGGGACTGGCTGGCCGGAGTCGAGGCGGACCTCGCCGGGAACGGTGGTGTAGATCCCGGACGAGAGGGCGGCGGACCGGCGTTGGGCCGCTACTGTGGGCGGGTCTGGCGGGCGGAGGCGTTAGTGGCCGGCGGCTCAGCAGTGCTCGCCGGCGGCGCTGTGGAGTGGTTCGTCGGGAAAGAAGCAAGGGAAGCTTGTGCTGATGATGCTCAGTTGAGGAACCAGAGGGAGATGGAGCTCAGCAGTTCTTGTGTAGAGGGATGTGGCAGGAGGGAGAGAATGGAGCTTGGGGGAAGCAAAAAGGATGGAGTGAAACCAAAGCTCGGCTTGCTAGCAAAGGGAAGAAAATGCATGCGAGGAGGAGCTCGGTTTTGGAGAGTTGGGGAGAAGAATGGAGCAGCTCGATTTGGGGACAAGGCAAGGGAGAAAATGGAGCTCAGGAGCAAGCCTGGAGCCCAGGGAAAATATCTGATAGCTCGGTTGAAGGAGAGCAGGTGGAGAGAAGGCACTGGCAGAGGATGGGCACATGGCCGGGGTTGCGTGGCGACGGGAAACTCGGAAGCATTGAAGAAAGAGAGTAGCTTGAGGGTAGGGCTTCAATGAAGTGGAGCTACGTGTCTAAGGAGAAGCAGTACAGGTAGTGTTCAGCATGGGAAACTGTGCCTCAGTGTGTTGAGTTGGCATGAGGAGCAGTGCGTGGGCAGGAGGGAGATCGTGAGGAATCAGGAGAAATATCTCAGATATTTTGGCCAGGTACTCGAGATGTCATTTGGAGCATAAAGTGTAAATCTTATTGCGAGGATGGGTTGGGGTTGTAGGTATTTAAGCTCGGGCAATTTAGCAGCTTTTGTATGCTTATTCTGGTTGGACTATTCCTTAATGTCACGTCTAACTTGGTTCAAAAATTTTGTACTCTGTTGAACCATTACTTGCGAATGTCTGGGAACATTTCAGTGGTTCATTTGGAATGGCTTCGTACTAATGAGGACATGGTGTTTTTTTGTAATTTGGGTTTTATCTGATTATCTAGGGGTAATATGGATCAAATGTTCCGGTCATTCGAACGATGGCACGAAGAGTGGCATGGATGGCCCTGATATCTATGGAAACAAAGGTGGATCCCAGGTTACACATTGAAGCGGAATAAAGATGTATATACATATATATATATATCCTAGGAGAGAGAAAAGGTGGCGGAAATCAAATGAACACATGCAGCGATATGCTGGGGACTCCAAGGTGTATGTGCCCATATATACTTGGGAGAAATATTGCCGGCTTGCTCACATATATGCTTAGGACTGTGGCTGAGCTAACGACGAGTTAGGGTTTTAGAGGGAATTAGATTTAAATAGGAAGAAAAGGAGTCGGGAGCTCGGATCTAGGGTTTTGGGGCGCGGCAAGGTGGGGCAGGAACACGGAACTCGAGATGAAACCTTTGCGTTGGCTTAGGACGTATCGGTAGTGAGGTACCATCGATGCGGTGGCATATATGGTGCGTGTATTGCGTTATGTCATTTTACGTGTTAGGGTTATTCCAGGTCTGTGCATGTGTGGCGGGGTTGGGCCAAATGAATGCGTGTAAAGTTCAAAACATGCCAGACATATGTGGGTTCGGGTTGACACGCTTGTTTTCGAATATCAGGGTGTTTTAGGGTTTTGCCCTTTTGCCGAATCAGGGAGAAAGGAATTAGGGTTTTGCGTATAGACGTATATGCAAAAGCAGTATATTTTTGCACATACTCGTGATGGGGCATGACGAAGTTGGTGGTAGAATTTCAAGTCATTCGGAAGAGATTCGGGATGGGTATATGCTCCGATTTCGCGGAGGCGTCGTGAGGGCACCTTGCGGCAGATGTGGATTTAGGTCGCACCGATTAGATAGAGGGGAAGGGATGCCGAAGGGGTGTTCGTGGTGGGAAGAAGGGCTATCGCAGCAGAGAAAATGTTGTCGCGGTATTGCCGTGGTAGGGGGAAAGACTTGCCGCGGTAGGGAAAAGGAATTGCCGCGGTGGGAATTGGCTGCCGCGGGGGGAAGGAACAGCGGCGTGGCATTGCCGCGGCAGGGGAGGGTTGTCGTGGCAGAGGCATGGCAGCGACGGTAGCTGCTGAGAGATGCCGTGGCGGGAAATCGGTGGCGCGGCAGAAGCTTGTCGCGATAGGAGTGGCTTGCTGCGGCAGAGAAAGGAGGCCTTGCCGCGACAGAGGAAATGGGCAACGGCAACTGTCGTGGCAAGAGCGTGGCAGCAGCATTGGCTGTCATGGGCTGTCGCGGCAGAGCAAATTGGCTGTGGCAGCTGCTTCAAGCTGTCATGGCGAGGATGCAAGGGCGATTGGTTTTGGCCTGATTAACTTTAGGGTTAGAATGATTTGATATTAAGTTTTATTCCGATGTACTTCGGTTAGTGTTATTTAACAAAAAGTTTTTGAAAGCCCTAATTTTCAGGTTTTGGAAATTCGAGGTGTGACACGGCCCCTAACAAGACATGCCAACTCCCAAACGTACGTAAAGATCGTATCGGATGAACCATCACAATGTTATGTATGCAACTCCCTTTGCCTCAGCTCTTTCTCGATCGTGTGTCTTGGATTCCTTTACTAGGTTAACTCTTTAATCTTAAGTAGCACGGCCGGCCATGCATTTCTGGATCCGATCACTCGAGGAACCCTGAGATATCTCTCTCATCACAGAGAGGGGCAAATCCCATCTCGATTGACCATGACTCGCATCATGCTTCATGACAAATAAGAAGGCAACCTTTATGACTACCCAGTTACGGAGTAGCGTTGTACAACCCCTAAGTAAGTCATTTACACATATCAAGTATATACGACAATCTTAGGTCAAAGGACATAGCACACACATTGTGTCTTAAGCTGGGTCTGTCCAACCCCATGTTCCCTAACATGTGCTCATACAATTGGTTCGATATCTCTATGTCCATGACCCGTGAAACATGATCATCAACCAATACATATGCTAGTCTATTATTCATATGTGTCCTTACATGAGTTCCGACTAGGGACCAATTTAGAATAATCATTCAAGATTAATATGAGTTCCACGAACAAGTCACATACTTGCCAATTAATACAAATAATATTATTCAAGGAACATTTAATAAATCATGGATACAATAAAATATGATCATCCCTATGATTGCCACTAGGGCATATTTCTAACAGCTGTACCCCAGCACAAGCTTCGGCTTCTTTGGCGGTGGTGGTGGGCAGTGCAGTACACCTTGGATTCCTGCGTCATGCGCCATCGGCGTCAGCTGTCTCGAAGGCTTTTCGTACTCATCCTCACGAGGCCGCTTCGTCTTCAGCGACCGCAGTCCCATCGCCGTCTGTGAAATTTCAGCGTCAGTTAACTGGATAGTTCTCTTGGCCAAGATCTTCCTTTGGAAACCCATGCTCAACAGAATACACCCTGCATTAGAGATACAGGTCAACTCAGAGGTGATCAAACAAAGAACCAGTGTAAAAGAAGAGGAGAAGAGTCCTGCATACTCTACCAGCTAGCTAGCTAGTTGGAGCTTTGCACAACAATGAACGTGACAGATCGACTGTGCAATGTGCATGCTTATAAGCTGCTCAGGAAAGGGAACAAAAAAGATCTTTGCGAAGGAGCTGCAAAGGATAATAAGAGAAAGAAATGCTAGTGAAGTGTCAGTGCACGAGAGAGGAATCTAAGGAAGTTGAACAAGAAATAAAAAGAGAGGAGCTTTTATTTATGTATTAGCACAGCACTTATCTTCTTTCAAGAACACGGAGGAAAAGATTAGCAAGATGCAATGGAAACAGGAAAGTGCTCAATTTGGGAGACGAGGGAGGGAAAATATTCTTACTGAGGACACATGTGAGCAGGAGCAAAAGTGAGAAACAAAGTGGATAAAAGGAAAATATGAGAAAAGAACAGCTTTATCTTTGTATGAAAAAGAAATTAAAGGGTTATAAGGAATATATGTAAGGTCAACTAGTTATGATCATCCACCATTTGGTGTATTTTAGAGGGAATCAGCTGCATGCTTTCCATAAATTTAAATGCAACTATTTAAAACCGTTGGATGAAACTTTTCGATGCAGCTCATTCGTTATTCTTTCTTGAGCTCAAAGAGGGAACCAGCTACATGCTTTAAATCTAATCGTTCTTGTAATCAAATAGATGACAAACTATCTGCTCTGAAATATCCCATGACATAAAACCTGTCTAAGCTGCCTCCCTGTTGTGAGAGCTTAACGTCTGTAATCAGCAAGATCATTCATTTATTGAAATAGAGAAACTAGTAGAGAAAACCGCAATATGCAGTATCCGAGCTAAATTCAGACTGTGCTACAAATTGCTTGGGCAATTAAACAGTCAAATATCTAGATATTCCACTCTTGAGCTGCTTCTTTAATCATGCAGTTTGATCTCCTCCTGGACCAAAGCATTCTTTTTCTTGAATAATTGTGGCAAAAAAAACAGATAAACACGAAAGTTTAGGATTTACTCAGTGACATCCAAATCTGCAAGTTCATGCTTGAAAAAAGAACGGATTTGTCTATAAAGAAAAGTTAAAGGAGCGAAAAAGAATATGCAAGGGGTCAACTTATAATCATCTACGGTTTGATGTTTCTTGAAGGGAATAGTCTTCACACTTTAAAGTTAAATGTAACTTTTTAGACTGTTAAATGGTGCTTTCCAATGCAGCTCATTTTTTCTTTTCTTAAGCTTAAAGAGGATGGGAACTGTGCTTTTTTTTAAATGAGTATAGTTACTAATTAACGGTATAATTAAGTACATAAACTGCAGCATGCACTGTATGCACTTAATTGAGAAAACAGCTGAAAAATCCCACATTTGTTCTTTTCCAGAATTGTACTGTTCAAATCTGGAAATTCTCACCTTAGACAGCAAATATGAAATCAGTAAACAAAAGTTATTAACAAACAATTGAAACCAGCAAGCTGTTCCTTAGCTTCCTTGCACAGTTGGAAATTATACCCAAATTTGGAAGAATTTAATAGTGTCTTGCTGTGTTCAAAAGAAACAAACTGGCAGCATGGCAGATCTGCCATCTTCCCCCTGCTTTGACAATTCATCCTTGTTGCCGATCTGCCTTTGTGATCTTGGGCACGCATTGATTAATCGTGTGGTAATCTGGAATATTATCCATGTCCACAGAAAAAACTAATTCATTAGAGCTCTGATTTTGTGATTACTAGACTTTCAGTTGCTTCCAAAATTGTAATTGAGCCAAGAAGATTTCAGCAATGTGCTTACCTACTGAAATCACTAAGCATTCCAGTGGCAAGAACAACTGCATAATGCCCAGCTAGTTCATTCGTCACCATTGCCATTGTACGGCCTCCACATATCAGTATACTGCCGCAGCTCCGGCGGCAGCCTAGCCTTCCACGCCGCCGTCTCCTCTGGTGCCGACACCACCGTCCCGGTCATCGCCACCCAACTTCCATCCACATCCATCACCGATACCATTCCCTCCCCGAAAGCTGCCGCCATCGCCTGCAGCGTCGCGTCCTTCACTGCCTCGCCGTCCCTCCCCTCCTCCTCCGCCTCCACGCAGCCCCCACCGCAGTTCACCATCATCCTCCCTCCCCGCGACACCATCCCACCTATCCGGCGCCATGTAGACGCTTCCTGAAGCTCCGATAGCACGCTTCCGTTGGCGAACAGGTCCACCAGCACGCCGCCGAAGCCTCCGGGCACGGCCTCGGCCTCGAGCGCGTCGCCAACATGGATTAACAGGCCGTCGGCGTGGTTCTTTTCGAGCTCGGTGAGGCCAAAGAAGTCGCGGGCGACGGCGATGACGGAGGAGTCGAGCTCCCAGCCATGGACGGAAAGGTCCGGGAAGAAATGGAGGAGGATGCGGGCGGCGGAGCCTGCGCCGAAGCCGAGGACTGCGAGCGATGGGCGCGGGAGGAGGGGTGGGAGGGTAGCGAAGACATCGAAGTAGGTAAAAGTGAGGGGGCAGTGGGGGCGGCGTGGGAAGGAGACGGAGTGGATGTTGCCGGGGGCGTCGAGGAGGAGGAGGCGGGCACCGGCGAGGGGGTGGCCGGCAGCGTGGGGGGAGACATCGGCAACGCGGATGTGGTTGTGCGGAGAGCGGACGTCAGCGACGAGCCCAAGCTCGTCGGGGAGAGGGTGGGAACTTGGGGTTCTAGCTGCGGCGGTGCGGGTGGTGGTGAAGTGGAGAGGGAGGATGGGTCTCGGGATTGGAACAAAGACCGGGAGCATCATGGCAGCAATTACTTGTTTTTGCCTGTCTATTCTCTTCTTCTTCCTTTCCTTTATTCATTTTGCACTTCTCGGAGCTTATTGGTCAGCTAAAAAGAATAACAGCGAAAATTGCAGAACAATGCCCGAGTTGTCCTATCCACTGGAGTGCTCAACATCTTAGACTTGTGCTGAAAACCTATTGGAGCTGGGCTCAGTCGATGATCCTGAGCCTAATATGTACGAGCTAAGTATATACTTCGCTAGGAATAAAAATATTATATAGACCATTACATAGGCTCAGCCGTGCTCTATATCTCACCGTCACGTTCATCCGAGTATCACCTATACCAGCGGTCACACCTCTATGTTCGTGCTTGGCCTATGGATTTACAGTGTGTCCTCGATTTTACAGTCAACATAATCATGCTTATTTGAGACCTCTGTCATGTTCTATTTTCGTTAGAGACTTTTTAGGAGACAATTAAATTAGTTTGTTGTGCAGAAGCTTTATTGTGTTTCATTGGTTTATTATTTGTTTATTAGAGATTTTTAGCACGGTGAAAAAAAGAGGATGAGAAGCATAGGTGAACCATCACCAACTCCTATTTATATAATAGTAAAGATAAAGATATGATCAATATGATTATTGCTAGCTACATGAGAGTAGAGCAACCCCTTCGGCAACCGCCTTCCCTGGTCAATCCGATAGTCCATCTCACCATCGATGACCTCGCTAGTCTCAGGTGGTGAGAAGGACACTAGTCCTTTGACAGATGTGTGTAGAACTAACATATTTTAAGCTAATTGTAAAGAGTTAGGTTTTCTGTTTTTGTGTTTGTAAATCTAGCAGGTTCCAGAGTCTGCGTCACATTGGACATGAGCATCCACGTCGTGTTGGTTGTGGGGTGTGTGCTAGATGGATCAGGAGTGCTAATCAGTTTGCATGTAAAGAGGAAAATCAGGAAATGCAGCAAGTTGCGTTGCACCAAATATCTTATGGTGTTTGAGTTTCTACAACAAATCTCGTGTGCGTATTCACGAGAAAGTAGAGGGTACATTAGGGCCTGATTTCCATAGTTGGTATCAGAGCTTGGAGATTCTCTAGTAACGGGGGATCATGTCGATGATTGGGAAGCAGATCGTTAAGGGCAAAGCGTCAAGCATCAAGAAGGAGACTTTGATTCCAATGGTGTACCCACAACTTGGTGCAACAACTACACCATGTGGGTAATGAAAATTAACGTCACGCTCAAAGCCCAAGAGGTGTGGGAATCCATCGACCCTAGCAGCGTTATGTACGCAAAGGGTGGCATCGAGTACCGCAAGGATCATCAACCTTTGATGGCGATCTATTAGGCGATGCTAGACCACGCCATGCAGCAGCTCGCTAGAAAGAAATCAACAAAAGAGGCATGGGACGCTATCAATGTCCTGTACCAGAGCCATACTCGTGTTTAGAAAGAAAATCTGCAATCTCTGCACATGAGCTACGAGGACTTGAAGATCGAGGGTGGTGAGTCGATTACATGCTAATTTGGTCACCCTTTAAATAAGGTGAATTGCTTTACAATAAGTGATCAGATAGATGAATTTTCTGCATTATGTGATACGAATGAATTATCTACTAATTTTGGTGCACAGTGTGACGATATACATGCTATAAATTTTGAAGTATATGACTTGGATATGTTGTGCAATATGGCTGATGATTTATTATATATTTTGGACATCCCAAATAATGAAACACATAGTATGAGTCTTGTTTCGTGTGCACCTATTCTGAAATTAAATCTTACATTGGTCTGAATGCATCTGTAACTCTACTTCCTAATAATCACAAGCCACATGAGGATATACCTACTATTTTGAAAGAACCATGTGACATGATCATAAAATCTGAGTGAGATCATGTACAATTAATTAGACATAAAGAAGTGCTTCTTCTGCTAATTCTTTGTGCTAATCCTGATGGATCCACCCATGCCATTGTCATACACTAGAAATAAAGTTGCTAAAAATCACGTGTTTGAGATCTTTGAAAAGAAAACATGCTCCTGATTTTGATTTTAACTTGATTGGAGAATATGACATACACAATGAATTCTTGGTGCATAAATTTTGCATAACATATGGTGACTTTGTTGGATTAAAACCTACTAGCTTGAAAGATAATACAATTTTACATATGCTTAATCATCTTGATATGATCTCCAATATTGTTGTTGATTATATGCCGAATAGCTTGTTAAATGATTGTCTAAACATTATTGTATTAATTTGCTCTAAATTTTAGTATGTTGTAGCTTGTAATTTGGATACCGTCAATGTTTATTCACCTATGTTGGGATGACTTAATGATCTGAACAAATGTTTCACTTAGACTTGCAAAATTAGTTGCAATACTTGTTATATGAATATTTTTGTTAAGCTCGTGATACCTTATGCTAATCTTTTGGCTGATTATAACATGAGCTACTGTAATTGCTGCTATGAGCTAATGTTAAATGTGCAACAATAGAGAGGAATAAAAACATATGACATACACATATACCATGCACACACCTTGTCTCTTTTGTTAGCTTATTTTTAGATAAAGCAATTCCGAGGACGGCTTTATTTTTAAGAAGGGGAGGATGATGAGGACATGGCCCCTTCGGATTCAACCATTGCTTCACCTACTTTCACCAATCCACTTGCTGACCAAGCTCATTTCAAGATGAACAAGCGAAGCATCAAGATCAACAAGAGAAGATGCAAGATCAAGGTTTTAGAAGCGAGGCATTGGAAAGGCACCACAAGTGATGATTTCAGGGCTTTTAAGCCACCCTAAAAACATAGCGAATAGGTTAGGAGTTAAGGGAGGAGGACTCTAAGGTGGGTTCGACCACTCTTTCCTTAGGTTGGCTGAAACCCCCTCTCCAAGTTGGATTCGGCCACCACTTGCCTTATGTTTGCCGAAACCCCCTCTCACCTTCTCATGTGCAGTCTAGCCAAACCCCCCTAGGTTAGATGGGTTTTTTTAGTTGAAAGTTCAGCCACGCTCTATCTTCAAGTCCGTCAATTGTGTCCAACAACTAGTTGTCAAGACCGCTTTTCAGAACCTCACCATATTGAATCCTTTATTGATTGTTCTTTGATTGCTCCAGGGATTAGAACATTGTGTTGAGGTTGACCGTGCTTCCGGCATCATCAATAACCTACTAGAGTTGGTTTAATGATTGCTAAGGTGCATCACCATCGTATGGTGTAGTCGGATCGTCAAAGTCGTCTCCACCAAATCGATTGTGTGTTTCTCATCGAAAGATTGGGACACCTATAGTGCTACCAAGATGCACCTTAGCAATCGCTAAAGCAACTCCGATAGGTTATTGATGATCTTGGAAGCATAGTCATCCTTAACACAAGGTTTTAATCCCTGTTAGCAATTGAAGAACAAGCAAGAATTATGAAATAGCAATTTGAATTGCGAATATAGATGAAGTATATTGATAAAGTGGGGTTCTAAAAAACGATCTTGACAACCAGTCGTTGGACACAATCAACGGACTCAAAATAACAGTGTGGCTGACTTTTAACTAAGAAAAACCAAAGTCTGACCTAGAGGGTAAGACCACTTGATGAGGACATTACCCCCACGCATACACCTACAACTAGTCCTACTTCCACTTCAAGCTATGAAGGACAAGAGAAGATCCATCAAGATCTTCAAGAGCCGATGAGGCTTCAACTTCAAGCTCTCGGGAGGAGGGACCACAAGTGAAGATTTTCAGACCTTAAAGTCCCCATGATCACATGAAGATCAAGATCAAATAAGATTACTTGGAGATCAATTGAATTATCAGTCTAGTACAAAAAGAATAAAATCATTCTAGAGTTATTTGGGTCGTCGGCTATCAAAAAGGGTTTAAATCTGCCAAAAATTTGTACTAGCTGGTTTAAAACGCCTATAGACCGGTTTAAACCGACCGAACCGACTTAGATCAGTTTGAGTCTGTTTCAGGCTAGGGATCTCCTCCCACCTATAAATAAGCCCCAAGGCCTCTGTAATCTATGTATTTCTATTTAGACATAGTTTAGCCATATTGCTACTATTTTTGAGTCCGTCGATTGTATCCAACGACTAGTTATCAAGACTACTATCAAAAATCCTACCTTTATCATCTCGTGCTTCATATCTACTTGCAATTTCAGCTTGCCTTTATCATCTTCTTGCTTGTTCTTCGATTGCTTGCAGGAATTCATCATTTGTGGATAGGTTGATCATGCTTCTTCACAAGGTCAATAACACTTTGAAGTTGGTTTAGTGATTGCTAAGGCGCACCGTCGTCGCATGGTTGAAGTTGGATTGTCAAAGTCATCTCCACCCAATTCGATCTCGTGTTCTCTTCAAAAGATCAGGACACCCTAATGCTTATCACCACTATATGTAGGAAAGGGGGTAGCACGGGAGGACGTCCCTTGAGGTGGAGGATGAGTAGGACTCCTCCCCCCTTTCGAATTGTTACTCTAAATGCCGAAATTAATAAATGGGCCTAGCCCAAACTGAGATGGTGTAGCACCTTGGTGTTTTTAACTCCCTAGAGCATTTCTAAGTCTTTGGTGCCATCATCTTGTATCAAATTGAGCATTGCAGTCATCTCTTCATCATTCATAATGGTGGCTTCAAGGTGTTATAGTATCCATTCTTGAGATCAACTTGAGAGCTCTCATCCTTGTTGCCATCATCATCATGTCCATTTTGCATCATCAAGTTTGGATCTTGGTTCCTTAATACAATAACACAATTTGATTTAGTCAGCATCATATTCATATGTGAAGTACCTGATAATTAAGTTGTTATGCATGATTTCTAGTTATTGGTCCTTTTATTCTGGACTTGAGGAGTGGTAACTTGTGTAGGTGTAGAGGCTGTGGGTGTTATTGTAGTAGGCATGTCCTCATCATCCTCCTCTTTTTGAATTGAAGTCGTTCTCAACAATAGCTCATCTTTCTCACCCAAATTGGCTTCAAATCTACAATGTTAAAATGGGACTAACCCCAAAATCTATAAGCTGCTCAAGCTTATATGCGTTATCATTAATTTTCTCTAACACCTTAAATGGTCCATCAACCCGAGGCATTAATTTAGATTTACGAAAATTAGGGAACCTATCCTTTCTCAAATGCAACTAAACAAGATCAACAGGTTCAAAGGTAACATGTTCCCTTCTCTGATCACTAGCAATTTTATACGTAACGGTCATGCACTCTATATTTTTCCTTAGTTGTCTCATGCATTTTTAGTATCAATCCAATACATTGTTTAGCATCAAAGTTAACCTTCCTAGAAGATGGAAGAGGTAACAATCAATTGGTGCATGAGGAATAAAACCATACACAACTTCAAAAAGCCACATCTTAGTAGAGAATGCAATGAACGATTATAAGCAAACTCAATATGAGGTCAACATTCTTCCCACATACACAAATTAGTTTTCATAACACCCTAAGCATAGTAGACAAAGTTCAATTAACTACTTCAATTTGACCATCAATTTGGGGTGACATTTAGTCCCCAATTTATCCCATAAACATCTCTAAAAGTGGCTAAGAAATTTAGTGTCCCAATCTAAAACAATAGTATTAGCACACCATGCAAGAGAACAACTTCATGAAAGAATAAATCAGCAACATGTGTAGTATTGTCACTCTTATGAAAGGTATAACATGTGTCATTTTAGAAAATCTATCCACGACCATAAGAATACTATCCATCCCCTTCTTTGCTATAGGTAGTCATAAAACAAAGTCCATAGAAATATCCTCTCAGGATACACTAGGAACAGGAAGAAACATGTATAAACCGTGACTTAGCTTTGTGATATTAGTGCAACGAGCAACAAATCTCTCGACATCCCATCTCATCTCGGCCAAAAGAAATGTTAAGCAAGTACATCCTCCATCTTCTTTATGTCGAAGTTTCCCATCGATCCTCCCCATGCACCTCCTATAACAATAAAAGAGGAACGGAGCTATCTAGGATGCCTAGCTTGTTAGCACGGAACACAAATCCATCATTAATGATGGGATGTGTTTTATGTTCTCTATTCTTTACAATTCTGTAATACTTCTTTAAAATCAACGTCATGCACATATTGATCTTTAACCATAGTATAATGACAAGACAAAGTATCAACACTAACATTTTCTTTACCCTTCCTCTGTTTACTGATATAGGGAAAAGACTCAATAAATTCAACCAACTTAGCATTTCTATGATTCTGCTTTGTTTGACTTTTATTATGCTTCAAAGATTCATGATCAGAATGTATAACAAATTCTTTGGGACATAAATGTTGCATCTCTAAAGTCCGAACAAGAGCATACAATTCTAGATCATAAGTAGAATAGTTCAGACTAGGCCCACTCAATTTCTCACTAAAATATGCAATAGGTTTGCTCTCTTGTAATAACACACCACATAAACTAATCTCACTAGCATCACATTCAAGCTCAAACATCTTATTAAAATCAGTGACTTAAAGTAAAGGTGCATGTGTTAACTTATCTTTCAATACCGTGAAGGCTTCATCTTGCGTATTGCTCCAAACAAATGGAAAATCCTTCTTCATAAGATCATTCAGTGGTGCGGCAATGGTGCTAAAATATTTAATGAAACGCCGATAAAATCCAGCAAAGCCTAGCAAACTCCACACTTGTGTGACCGTTTTAGGAGGTGGCCAACTCTATAGGACCTCGATCTTGGCTTTATCAACTTCAATGTCCTGTGGAGTAACAAAATAGCAAGAAATGATACTTGGTTAGTGCAAAAGGTGCACTTCCCAAGGTTACCAAATAAACGTGAATCGCGTAAAGCATTAAAAACAACACATAGATGATCAAGATGCTCCTCTAAAGATTTGCTATAAATCATAATATTATCAGAATAAACCACCACAAATTGTCTAATGAAAGCACCTTAAACTCCATTCATCAATCGCATGAAAGTACGTGATGCATTAGTTAAATCGAATGGCATCACTAACCACTCATATAGATCAAATATAGTTGTAAATGATATTTTTCATTCATTGCCTAATTTATATGAATCTGGTGGTAACAACTACAGAAATCAACTTTAGAGACAAGGTAGAGACACTTAATTCATCAAGCATAACATCTAACCTAGGAATAGAATGACGATAGTGAATAGTAATATTATTGATAGCTCTACAATCAATACACATACGCCATGATCCATCTTTCTTGGGTATCAAAATAACAGTAACAACACATGGACTAAGAGATTCGCGAACATAATCTTCATCGAGTATTTCTTGTACTTGTCACTAAATTTATCTTGTCTCCTCTAGGTTGGTATGATATGGCACACGGTTGGGCAGCAAGGCACCGGGGGTCAAATCAATTTGGAGCTCTATCCCTCGAATAGGTGGTAATCCCGGTGGTAAACAATGCCTCTTTGCAAACAAATGAGTAACAAACATAATTATTAGCATCCAAATCAGAAATAATAGATTTACTAGTAAACAAACATGTACCTTTCAATTTTATTTCATTGACTTGTTTCGGTTCAAATTTTCTCTTACTCTTATGTTGCTCTAATTCTTTAGCCACAGTCTGATTTTTACTCTTAGTTTTCTCTTGATTTTTACCTCTACTAGCTCTAGCGAGATCATCTTTCAAAATTTGTTCAAGACATAGGAAGTAAACCAATATTTTTTCCTTTATGGACAAGAGAATATTGATTAATTTTATCATTATGAATAGATTCTCTATCATATTGCCCTGATCTACCAAGTAACATTGAGCATGCTTGCATAGGTACCACATCACAATCAACAAAATCAGGATAAGCAGCAATAGTAAAATGTACTTGTATATTCTTGTTAGCTTAAGTTTGTTGCTATTGATGAACCATTAGATGTAGTATGGATGAGGGTGTAGCCTGTTTGTGAGTGATAGCTTCTCCACCATCTCTGAGCTAGCCAAATTGTTGCAACTCCCTCCATTAATAATAATACAAATAGCACGCTCCTTAACAACTCCCTTTGTGTGGAAAATATTATGCCGCTGATTTTGCTCGGCACGGCTCATTTGCACACTCAAAACCCATTGTGTAATCAAGCTCATGTACTGATCAGCATCATTGGTACCCATTAATTTCATTTCTGGGTCAAATTCTTGACCACCTTGTTTCTTGTTCCACAATGAGAGCATAGGTTTCATCATCATAATCACTAGCAGAATTGTATTCACCATCTTCACGTACGATCAGCACCCTCTGAGTTGGGAATTCTCACTACATATGGCCATACACTTGGTAGCAATGACATTGTGTATCATTTGTCCTTCCCGTGGAAGCAATGGAGGAGGAAGAACTCTTTGCCGGGGCAGCCGATATACTCTTGGAGGTTGTAGGTGCTTGCGGGGCTGGTTTCGGTGCAGAAGAGCTTGACTTGTTATTTCATGAGTTCAAAATAGTAGTATGTATGGATGGGGCAGCGGGTGTGTGAGGCATCCATGAAGAACTACGACCTGCAGAAAAATTAGTCCTTGTTCTTGGCTGTCGATCCTGCACTGAACGTTCAACTTCACAAGCAAGATGAAATAATCAAATAATAGAATTATACTCCTTGTAGTCCAATATGATCTGAATTTCACAATTTAATCCACCAAAGAACCTAGCCATCATAGCCTTATTATCCTCAACTAGAGCTCAATGGATTAACCCAGTTTGCAATTCTTGATAATAATCTTTCACAAAATTAGTGCGTTCTTTCAAATGTTGTAGTTTATTAAGTAATTCACGTTGATAATGAGGAGGAACAAGCCTAGTACGCATGGCATCTTTCAAAGCATTCCAAGTGGTAGGTACATTATCAGCATATAACCTACAATGTTCACTCCACCAAATAGAAGTAAAACTAGTAAGTTCACAAATAGTAGCTCTAACTCGGGGATTTTCAGAAAAATTATGGCATACAAATTTCTATTCTACCTCTAATTCCAAGTAAGATAAGTATCCAGATTGTAACAACCCTCACATGGTGGAATTTTTATTTTCAATTTGGGAGTATCATCATGTGCACGTACCTCCCAATGTGGTGCCATACCATGTCGGTTGTGTCACGGTCATCAATATAGATGATCATTGTTGGTGTTGACTGCATCCCTATCCTCGAAACCGCCAACATAGTTGTGGTATTCATCCTCCTCGACGTCTCACATGGTAGCAATGCCTGAAGTAGTGTAGTCGGCTCAAAGATGCAACGAGGCTCCAGAGGTAGTGGGTGCCTTATCGGGGGATTACATGGCATGCTCGTTGTTGTGCAGTAGTGAGGATGGGGTCTGGTACTTGTAGTGGTGGAGGTGGCTGATGTCGTGGTGCCTGTGGTGCTCCATCCAAATGGTAGACGAGAGTATCAAACTTGGTAGACTGCTCATGAATACTCCCTTCAAGCCCGTCAATACCATCGATGGTGTCGCTAATCCGTCCATCAATGTCACAGGAGTGGTTGGACACCACCACCTGGAGCTTAGCACAAATCCATCATGAGCGAGTAGTGAGATTATCCCCGTTGTTCGCTCAAGAACCTGTCATGGTTAGTAGAAAAGGAGAAATAAAATCACAAGTATAATATCCCTATCAAATATTAGGATGTGGTGATAAGTTGCTCAAATGCTCAAGCTAAATCACGATTCGTACAAGTCCTTATCTAGAAGCAGGGGGTGACCGGCAACTAATGGTGTCAAATAGCTCCAAAGATTTAGTATAGCGATTGCCAGGTAAGTGTAAATCTGCACGGTGTAGGCAAGTGGAGTTCGGAAGGCTTCATGCAAGTAGCAAGGATAGCAACAATCAACAAATGCAAGTTGAATAAATGTTCAAAGTACTAGTCAATGTTGTTGACCCTAGGTTAGAAAGATCTAGCTAATCGATGCCTACTGGATGTACGTGAAGCTCAAAACTTGCAATAATAGTGAAGTGGAGCATTGCAGTAGCGAATACAATGGATATAAGCGAGGATCAACAATGCTACATAATAGGATATAATGTAGTGTATTGCTGCAGCCAGAAAAAATGAAGCTCAAGCTGATGTGGCCACTAGTGCCATAGATGCTAGTTCTAAAAAGGGTGCACGCTTGCTCGACCATGTGATGGATTTGACACGTCTCAACCTCAACCACCAGGTGATGGTAGGACCAAGACAGAAAGGTGACACCAGTTTGCTTGGTGCTATATCATATGCTGGACCGAAAAGTATTATTTTTATTGGTGTGATTTCTATCAAGTTAGTAGTACTAGAGAAAGTGAACTCTAATTTTCGCACACCATGCACGATCAATATGGCTCGGTTCCTATGCGTGCAATGAAAAGGGTAGTCAATTTCTCGATTGAGAGCTAGCAAGAGACAAGGTCTGGATAATTAGTTGTGTTAAAAATCGGCCTGATGTCCTCGTTTTTAAATATAGGAAGTCTAGGATCAAGTGTGTGTGCGGTATATTATTTGTAATGTGGCTATGAAATATAAATAGCCAGTTAGTCCTTGTTTCCGAAAGAGTCTAGTAAGAGGCAATAAGTATTCTAGTAGGATTCCTTGGTTGGTGCGTACACCAAACTTGGAGATCAAGTTCAGGGCATGAGATGCCTATATAATGGGCAAGCTTTTGCTGTGTAGGGGAGGTCGAGTTTTGGAGTTGAATAAAGAAACAGAAAATGCACCATGCCAAGGTACACCAAATTCGTGTGTTCATCTGCTGATTTGTGTGGATTGGAGAGTTCTTGTGCATGAGAACTAATCGTAGGTTAGTTCTTGCATATGTTTGGTACTTCGGCTTCTTGCTTGATTGCTTGATCTGAAGCGCTATATCTTTCATATCTACTCTCTGTTGCTATTGTCGTGATCACAAGTTGCTGAATATAAGTACCATAAAAGATTGGGCCACAACAATAGATCAATTCCTCACCTCGAGGGTTCATCATCATCAAGTGGTATCAGAACTATGTCAAGCAATGTCAGGACTCGCTAGAGGAGAAGCTAGGGAGAAGGATGGACAAACTAGTCACCCGGTTCAACGCTTTGGAGGACCTCATCAACAATCCACTGGCAAGAAGCGCTACCACCACCAGCCCCTGCTCCCCTATGTTACACGCCATCACAATGCAGCAGACGTGCAGATGTTCATGATCATTGTCTGGTGGCACGAGCACACTTTGAAGATAACAACCTAGACGATGATGCTAATCACATAGCAAGGGATGCGCCGTGACACCGACACTATGACCCCAACTGAGAAGCCGCCACCTATGGCAGCGAACATGACTACAACCGTGTCATTCAAGCTGTATGCATTGCTGGCTATGACAACAACATCAGGCATGTGAAAATCATAATTCCTTCATTCTCTGGCAAGTGTGAGCCGGACGATTATTTTGTGTGGCAGATGCACATTAATCAAAATTTTGATGCACATCACTACATTGGTGAGAAGAAGCTGCAACTTAATGGAATCGAGTTCACCAACTACGCTACAATCTGGTGGAATCAAATCTGTCGCACTAGAAATCGTCCAACGACATGAATACAAATGGAGGAGCTTATGAGACAACGCTTTGTTCTTGAGCACTACAAAAGAGACTTGTACAATAAGTTGCAACGCCTCTATCAAAGTTAATCTGAGAGTTGATGAATATAATAAGTAGATGAAGCTACTTACGATCCTCACAAGGACACAAGAAGATGAGGAAGCGACGATGGCACGTTGCTTTTATAGCCTAAACATTAAGGTGCAGGATCACATGGAGATGGTGAACTACTACAACATATAAGATCTTCTGCATCAAGCTAAGCATGCAGAATAGCAAGTCAAGTGACGTCAAGCTAATGGTGTCTGCGGTACTATTTCTAGCACTTGGCGATGACTATAACAGAAGTTTGATGATGCCAGAACTAGCTCCAAGATGGCAGCGTCGAATCGATCTAACAGTTCTGCACAAAAAGAAGCCTCAAAATCCAGAGCTTCAAAAGCTGATTCTAGTGTGCACTCCACCGCGCGTACTAGTGACATAAAGTGCTACAAGTGTGGAGGCAGGGGGCATATGATGCGTAATTTCCCTAATGAGAAAAGAGTGTTATTCACGACAGAAGGCTATATGTTAGCCAACGATGAGGAGGAAGCTACTGACAATTCTAGTGAGAAATCTGATGATCCATACAATATGATGGACACTAATGCTGGTAATTCATACCCGGCTATTATGGTGCAGCAAGTGAAAGAAGATAGAAGTGAAGACAAGCGGCAGCACAGGAATATTTTTTAGTCAAAGGACAAGATCAACAACACCAATTGCAAGCTGATCATTGACAATGGAAGTTACACCAATGCAGTCAGCAAGGAATTGGTGGATGCTTTAGGATTGCCTACATGGAAACACCCACAGCACCACTTTTCTAGCGGCTGTACTACAGTGGGAAGCTAAGGGTTACTCATAAGGTGCGTTTCAATTTTTCAGTTGGCAACTATACTAATATGGTGATTTGTGATGTTGTGCCAATGGATGCTTGCCACTTGTTATTGGAAAGACCATGCCAGTACAACCACAGTGCTACACATGAAGGCCAAACCAACACCTACTAGTTTTGGCATGCTGGAAAATGACGGTTCTGTGACCAATTTTAACAATGCAATCAAGGTGGATGCAAAAAAATTTGCTTCAGAAGGAAGTCGCAATGAACACCTCAGAACTAGGGACAATCTCGCTTTAAGGGGGAGGGGATGATGTGGCCACTAATGCCATAGATGTTGTTTCTAAGAAGGGTATGCACATGCTCAATCATGTCATGAACTCGACACATCTCAACCTCGACCATGAAGTGATGGCAGGACCAAGACATAAGGGTGACACCAGTAGTTGGCTTGTTGCTATACTATATTCTTGGTGCTATACCAATTTTTGCACACCATGCATGATCGACATTGGTTTGGTTCCTATGCGTGCAATGAAAAGGGCAGTCAATTTCTCGCTCGAGAGCTATCAGGAGACAACGCCTGGATCAAGTGTGTGCATGGTCTTTTGTTGTAACGTGGCTGTGAATATAAACAACAAGTTAGTCTTGTTTTAGAATACTTATTGTCTAGTCGGTTAGGCAATAAGTATTCTAGTAGGATTCCTTGGTTGGTGCATGTACCAACCATGGAGATCAAGTTCAGGGCATGAGACGCCTATATAACAGACATGCTTCGGCTCTGTAGGGGAGGTCGAGTTTTGGAGTTTAGTAAAGAAACAAAAAAAGCACCATGTTGGGGTGCACCCAATTCGTGTGTTCATCTGTTGATCTGTGAGGGATTGGAGAGTTTTTTCATGAGAACTAATCGTAGATTTCTTCTTGCTCGATTGCTTGATCCGAAGAGCTATTTCTTCTATATCTATTATCTGCTGCTACCGTCATGATCACAAGTTGCTGAATATAAGTACTGTGAAAGATCAGACCGCAACAAGAAATTAATTCCTCACCTCGAGGGTTCATCCTCAACACAAGAGATTAGTAGAAATTCCAAAATAATGGCGAGTATCTCAAATAGTATGGAACAACCTAAAACTAGTATTGGGTCAAAAAAATTTGGACGAGTTCCAGACTTTTGTTTTACACTCAAAACCCCATCTCTTGACTTCTGAACTAAACTCGGACACTTCTTCCGGATGAAAACTCCTCTATCCAAAAGAACTGCAAACAGATCAAACCAAATCCGATTCAAACTATCCAAAACCTGGCCCTTATCCAAAACTGCATCTAGGTGGGATGCTCTAGTTCGGAATCCTTATTGACTGGGAAACCGAACTGGTCTTTTGGCATGTCTAAACCAAATCAACTTTTCCTATCCGAATCAAAGATGGTTTCGGCTCTTTCCTTATCTCTTCTATCCGAAACTAGGTAGTATTCGGTGACTTGCTATCTTTAACAGATCCAATCTACTGGTAGCAACACGGCAAAGATGCACGAGCACTGCAAGCAAAGTACGCATGGCGAAGAGCGTGATCATGTAGGGCAGCAAACTGCAAGGCAGCGTGGCTATGGTTTGTGGTGAGTTGATGGAAGGTGCTATAGCGAGGATGTGGCAATAAAGAGAAGATGTAGATGAACCGTGTTAGAAAACACAAGATGAAACTAGACAAACTAGACACCAACTAAAACTAAAGATCAGCAACTAGACACGACAATGCAACCAAAAACTCAACGATGCAATGTACTGAAAAGAAAATTGCGAAGGCTCAAATTGGTTTGGACAGGATGATGTAACCATCATATTTTTTGTTTTTCGTGGCAATTTGTGGACAGTAGGTAAAAGATAAATATACTACTACGAATACTTGAAAATCTCAATGAGAAACCTTGGACTCTGATACCAACTGATAGCACTACGCGCGTCTCGATCTTTCGATGAGAAACACACGATCGATGTGGTGGAGACGACTTTGACGATCCAACTACATTGTACGACGATGATGCGCCTTAGCAATCACTAAGCCAACTCCTGTAGGTTATTGACGTTGCCGAAAGTACAGTCAACCTGAACACGAGGTTCTAACCCCAGTGAGCAATCGAAGAACAATAAAAAATTATGAAATAGCAATCTGAATTGCAAATATGAAGTATATAAATAAAGTAGGGTTCCGAAAAGCAGTCTTGACAACTAGTCATTGGACACAATCAACAGACTTGAAGTAATAGCCTGGCTGACTTTTAACTAAGAAAATCTAAGTCTGACTAGGGGGTATGACCACTATATATAGGAGAGAGGGCAGCAAGGGAGGACATCCCTTGAGGTGGAGGACGACTAGGACTCCTCCTGCCTTTCGGACTCTTACTCAAAATTCTAAAATTAATAAACGGTATAGACCCAAATTGAGGTGGTGTAGTACCTTGGTATTTTTATCACCCCAGAATATTTATAAGTCGTAGCTGCCATCATCTTGTATCAAATTGAGCATTGCAGCCATATTTTCATCATTCGTCAGGTGGCTTCAAGGTGTTGTAGTATCCATTCTTGAGATCAACTTGAGAGCTCCCGTCCTTGTTGCCATCATCGTAGGCTTGGACCTTGGTTCCTTAATACAATAACACAATCTGATTTAGGTAGCATCATATTCATATATAAATTATGTGAAGTACCGAGAAACGAAAGTACTTGATAATTAAGTTGTCATGCACGAGTTCTAGTTATTGGTCCTTTTATTTTCAGTTCTTGAGGAGTGGTAACTTAGTGTAGGTGTAGAGATTGTGGGTGTAATTGTAGTAGGGATGTCCTCATCACATAGTGCCATGACTACTAAAGATTCCTTAATCTCAGACAGTTCGAAAACCTCGTCATAGACAGATTTCCAAAACATCTGAACCCATGGGTCTGTGATGGGGTGGCTCATCACCGACAGGTACCAAGACGTCTATGAACAAGACATCCAATTAGAACCGTCTGTGATATCTCTATTATCTCATACAGGTCTGAGCCATGTCTACTTCATGGTCCAAAAAAATTGTTTTAATGGCTAGCCTAATGAATTTATAGCCCTTAAAACAGAAAATAGTTTCAAATTAACACCACCTGATCGATTATTCAAGGCACAAAATATGAACAACAAAATCCGCTTGCGTAAAAGAAGAACCATGCTTACACCACAAAGAAAGTAGAAACAATCTACTACTACATTGATTTGCACACACAATATCACATACAGACAAGACAGTTTGTACATACAACCAAGAACATCTGATCCTTATCCAAAATATGGAGAAACAAAAACAAACCAAAAAGAACCTTTTTCCCCTGTTTGTAGTTTATACCTTTATTTGTAGCTATATGAAGAATAGTAGTAGGTGTTGCCTTCATGTTCTTGACGGAGGAGGAGGACAATTTACTTGCAGAAGTGTCAAACTCATTGATGTCCATCTTTACCACCTCAAGCAGCTAGAGAAAGATGCAGAGCTTGCCACCGATGAGCCTGCCGGTGGCGTGGAGCGCACTCATTCCTCGGAAGCTTGTGCTAGCAATCGTTGCCTCCCCCCTGGACGTCCAGGCCCTCGGATTTCTATGGTGGAGTGGAGATTCATCATCCTTGTGCCTAGTCAAGCAAAACCAAAAGGTGAAATCTCTGTTCTAGTGAGAAATAATGATAAGCAACAAGCAAGCGTTGTAAAGATTTGCTAGCACAAGACCCAAATTGATCCAATCCAAGGCAAAGATGGCAACCGAAATCGAAGCTATTTGTAGTAGCTAGATTGCAGCAACACATGAAGACCAGCCAGTTCATATTCTCTAACAAATCAACAGCATCCGATGCTTCTTCCAATATCACTAGCAAGAGAGAGAGGGATAGGGTATGTTCTCACTCACATCCTTCTCGTGGGGGAAGAAATTGGTGGGTGGTGGGAGACAGACGGCGAGGCATCCTCTACAATCACGAAGGCTGGCGAGCCGAACTCCCAGTCCAGGATCAGCGCCTCGTCTTGCTCTTCCTCCTCCACTTCCACTGCGGGGCAGCCTCCTCCTCTTCCTCCGCCTCATTCTCCATGTCCTCCATGATGATAACGATGGTGCCCACCTCGCTTCTACGCTGGATCTAGGTGGAGGAGGGGAGAAGGAGGCAGATCTGGTAGGAGGAAGAGAGGAGGTGTTCGCGGGTGATGGATGTAATATCCTCAATTTTTTACGGGCTTGAAATTTTTTTTAAAGAGAAGAGGATGTGCAACTATGTAATATATTTATATGTATTTTATTTAGATTTTCTTTCAAATTAATTCAAGGTTTTGAATTAATTTGAGAGCTATAAAATGATGTTTCAAATTTTCATTTGAAATTATTTTGGAATCTCTCTCTAAAAATATTTTATTTGGATTCCCCATGTCCAAATTGATTTACTAGAATTTTTTCATAATTTTTGGAGCCCATTTAAATCTATTGTGAATTTCTTGCCTTTTCTGTAATTGATTTAATTAAAAAAATAATTGCTTTCTCTCTCTAATGCTTAATGGGCCAAGCCCATTTGTGCCGCCACGACCAAGCCGTGCGCTGCTGCAGCTCGGCTGCCAGCACACGCGAGCGCGCGCGCGTTAGGCCGTTTCCTCCGTGATTTAATCCGGTGTTTTGCCGTTTAATTCCGGTAATTAGTGCAGCATCAGTGCCCTCTCCCCTCCCTGCTACTTCCTCTATAAAAGGGGCCTCCTCTCCTGTGGTTTTCCCTCTTTTGCTCCCCAAATTTTTCCCTCCTCCACATCTTTTCTTCTCCAACTCCGGTGGAACTCCGGCGAGCAATTCCGGCGGCCACGACACACCCCACACCGAGGCGCTGCTACTAGGAGCTTCCCCATGCTGACACGCATCTCCTACCGCAACAAATCGCGAGCTTCATCCATGACATCGACCGTACCGCGAGTTCTTCTCCAACTCCAGCGAACTCCTTCTCTCCGCGATTTCTTCGCACTCGGTGAGCCTCGATCCAATTCCTCTCGGTGTAGACTCCCACCAACCTCTAGATCAAAACCCCTCAACCAATTTTGCACATATCCATCCACCTTTGTGCAGCCATGTGTGGAATCCTCCATTTTGTTCTCTGCTACAGTACATGCATGAACAGTAACTGCATGTACAGTAGCCTTTTGCCATCCTTCTGTCCAATTTTTGGAATCCATCCAATCTAGGTCCGATCTTTAATCTTAGGAGTAAAATGGAATCGTTAGAACCCCATGAGTCCAATGGTGCGATCGGATTTTTAATCCGACCGCTAGATTTTAAATTATATTCAAATTTGGTTAAAATTTGACCAAATTTTGATATAATTTTGCTCTAGATGATTATTTTGCAATTAGTTCTTTTCTAGTAAATCACTGGTATGTTAAGGAGCATCTCTGTAAATTTTCATAATTTTTGGGCTTGTGTAGAATTTTCTAGAATTAAAATAAGCCTTATTTTAATTATTAAATATAGAAATGCTCTCTGTTATTTATATTCAATTTTTGCCCGGATCAGAGAACCTTAAAATTAATTTACCATGTAAACCAAAACATTTTTCCTGCAATGGTTTGAGCTATAAAAATCAGGATGTGTTCTAGATCAATTTAAAATTGATATTTAAATCATGTTTTTAGTAATAGTGCCTTTATAAATCTGTTTTAGCTATTAAAAATGCATGTCCAGTACCCAATAAATCATGATATATTTTATAAATGGTGTCAAGTCATGAGAACCCTTTTTGGGTAATTTAATAATATTTTGCCATGTTTTTAGTGTAATTTTCATGCTTAGAATAATAGTTCTAATCACTTAAAATACATTTCCAGAACACTTTTAAACATGAAATGTCTCTGGAATTGGCATTATACCATGTTAACCCATTTGCATAATTTATTGATGTTAATTATTATTTTCTGCATAATTGTTACACTAGAAATGAGAGAAATGGCTTTAATTAAATAATATTCAGATTTAGTATTATTGTTAAATCATTTTTGGTACTGTTATGGTACTGTAGACACACCCTAAGTTGATTCATGCTTATTTAGTTTATGCTAATGGTAGAGAATAGCTTTTTGGCTAAATTCAAGTCTTTTAAAATAATAGAAATGCATGTGTAATTGTGGTTCATGCTTAAAATATTCTTTACTGTTATTAACCATTGTTGATATTTAGGTCTCACCTAAATACTTAATTGTGGCTAATTATCATATTAGTTTGTGCCATGCTTGTTGTGTATTATGAGGCATGTTAGGGCTTTGTTATTTCCTGATGATTAGCATGGTAGGTTTTGCTTTCAATCATGTAGTGCATACCAGTATGCTAGGGTTTGTTGATTTACTTTACATGTGTACCAACTAGCAGGATGTGTGTTATTTGTTATACCTTGTATTTACATAGTTAGCTTATATAGTGGTAAGTGCCATGACATGGTTAGATTGAATGTTGTTTATAATATATATGTTGGAATTGTAATTCCTTGCTAATATATTCTTATTATTTAATCATATAGTATTTGTTGCTATTTCGTGTGCTAACTAGCATGATAGGTTATGTTTGATGTGCCATGCTTGTTAATAGTTTTGTATATATATGATATTTATATTACCATATATATATTCAGTATAAATATGTACAAGGAATATGGCCAGTGTAGTGACCCTAATAGTGTTAGGTGATCTCTGTTATCCAAGCCTTGAATTTTCATTCAAAGGCTATCTTCTGATCCGTCTCTTCTGAATCTATTCATCCTGTCTCAAGCTTGCTAGCCCTTCGCTAATATCTTTTGGTTGAGGTTTTTCGTAGTTCCCTATGCCGGTTGTAGCATGACACCATCATTTGGACTCCACACCTTAGTTTCTGTTGATACCCTCTTTCGATCTTGATCATTGCACTATGTAATGTAATGATGATTCTCTAGCAGTAATCAATCCCTTGATTGGTAATAAGCATTGACATGATCCTTCGATCATTTCTCGATATTCTGCCATGAACCTTGAGACCCAATATCCAGTCAGTGGCATAGCTCCATTTATTGGAATGCCTCGATCTTCATCAGTATCTATCTTGCTGATGTTTCCATGTCGGATCAAACCATGTTGGTATTTATCCTAATTTCTAATTCTGATTTATGGCTTTGTCATATGTATGAGGAATCCGTTTATACCTCTCGTCTATAGCCTTCTACCAAGCTATAGATGTGTCTCTGTTTGATTCTATCCTTCCTCACTTACATGTGGTTTTCGCATGTAGTGCCCTATCTTTTGAAACCTTAACCATTGACGTGTGCTTCTCCACTGTCAATCGATCGTAGCCATACGATCCTTCTTTCATATCACCTTTACTCTTTATGAACCAGGTCCATAAACCTTTTGTCCATGTGTCATATGTGGTTCTTACCATATATAATCCTTTCTCTGAACTACCCATAGTTCGAAGATGTCTCTTTATCTCATCTTATGAGATGATGTCTTTCCTCCCTTTCTTCTGGTTTAACCTTCTATCAGAAATCCCTTCGTTTCCCAAATCCTATCCTTGATCTAACCATCACCACTCCTCTTTTCTTTCTTTAATGTTTGAGTTATTTGGAGTTGCTTTATGTATTTATTTGTTGCATTCTATTTCTATTACGACGAGTAGGGAGTGACGTGGTTAACCAGAGTCAAGTTCAAGGAGGAGAAGTGAAGGAATACGTCAACGAAGGCATGCCCCCTTTTCTTGATCATATTTGATCCTATATTTTTGAAAGTCATTATATTTTGTTAATTACAAACATGCATGTTGTTTTAATCCAGTAGCTAGCGTGTCGATTGACACACCTTTACCTTTTCCGCTTGTCGCCCCGAATACTTGATACCCTGAGTAGATTAATAGGTTTTATTCTGAATAGAGTAGAAATATGCTTAACCATGCTTAAATATATCTTTAGGTTGTTTTGATTTGCCTCTACGGAGGAATGAATATCGGATCGATGATCCTTGAATTGAAACTTGATGTTGAGCTCGCTGAGCTAGAGCCGGATGCCCGATGATTCCCTCTATCTCTATTCTTCCTATTCTACTCTGGGTGAAACTTACCATCTAAAAGGTGCGGGCGACAGCTGGATCATGTGATGAAGGAGCAATGATCGTTCTTCATGAGATGAAGAAGCCATTAGTCGTCCGTATCGAATAAGGCCGAAGTCTTGAAATTGGAGAATTGTGTCAACAGTACAACCACATGCTATATGGGCAATGGCTTGGTCAAGTAGGTTAGTCAGCCTTTGTTGCCGATGTTGCCATACCGCAGAAGGGGTGGACGTAGCTACGAGGACCCTCGGCACAGATGGGGAGAACGGAGTGCGAGGATGTACTCTCGACTCCGGGCCAGACCCGGTGGGCATGTCACACCTTAGGGGATCTGGCTAAAAGACCTCGTCACAATCTCCCTGCCGGTACATCGATGGGTGTGTACTACGCTGGCGACGGTCAGTGGCAACAAGACGAGATTGTGTCATGTGGGTAAAGTGTACAAACTCTGCAGAGTAACAAACCAATCGATTAGCCGTGTCCACGGTTATGGACAACACACGACTCATTCTTGATGAAAAGGACATGTCCCTCTCCCCCTTGCTATTTCCCTCTACCCCTTTGCTGATGGAACCTATGGACGAGCTAAGGCAGGAGTTCCTTGCTCGAATGTGTTGGTCGTGGACCACACACGATGAAAATACCCCTGATGTTAAAAAATTGGTTTTCATCAAAATGATGCTTTTGAATCTACCGTAATATTTCAACTAAAACTGCTTTTCTGCAAATGAACCATACAGCCATCCATTGAAGCCTTGCATATAGTTTAATAGGACCATCTGCCGCCAGGTGGCTTGTTGAGTACATAAAGTACTCATCGTGCATGTTGTTTGTTGGACGTATTCAGATATCTTCAAAGATGGTGGTGAAGCTATGAGCTTTTCTATGACCATGGGAGGACTAAGTTACGTGGACTCCGTCGACTGTCTGTGGCTGAGATGGAGACATCTACGCTTTATATTTTCTGCTGTGCTTCTGAGTGGTAAGGGACGTAAGTCCTAGATGTTTATATGGCCATTCGGCTGTTATTAATCAAATGTTTTCTAATAAGCTTTGTGATGTGTGCAGTGGTACATATTTCGCCTGTGTTCGTCAGCGTGATCCTGGACTGACGAGGATATACACAGGGGGAGTCTAGTAGTTGAAACTAGACTCTCACAATGGATCTGGGAGAAGAGGTGGTCACTTGGAGAGGAGATGAGAGGGGAGGTTAGGATGCGGATCAGGCGCCTCGTCTTGCTCTTCCTCCTCCACGTCCAATGTGGGGTAGCCTCCTCCTCTTCCTTCGCCTCCTTCTCTATGTCCTCCATGATGAGAACGATGGTGCTCACCTTGCTTCTACGCTGGATCTAGGTGGAGGAGGGGAGAAGGAGCCAGATCTGGTAGAAGCTAGAGAGGAGGTGTTCGCGGATGATGGATCTGGGAGGAGAGGTGGTCACATTGGAGAGGAGAGGAGAGAGGAGGTTAGGATGTTGGGTGTGAACTTAGAAATTTTAGGTGGGTTAGAGAGAGTGGCTGCACCAAGGGATCTAGGGTTAGAGAGCCGGCCGAGAATATATATGTGCCACTTGCTTCATGGGCCTAATGGGCCGGACTAGGCCACATACTGTTTTTTCTAAAAACCATCTGGGATTAGCAAAAACCGTCTATGAGACCTATTTATCACAGACAATTTAAAAAATCATTTGTGATGTGAATTTCGGAAAAAGACCGTATGTGATAAACATCAGCACAGACGGTTTTCGATGTTCCGTTTGTGATGAGGCGTGTGAGATGAGGGTTTCTGTAGAAGTGATCTCCTTGTTGGACAGTGACCAATAGGGCTCAAGTGGGTATTAAGGTTAAGAAAGACTCAGATGGAGCAGTAGTGAAGCACAACGCGCACTTAGTCTTGAAAGGTACGTCAGAAGCAGGGCATGGACTTTGATGAGGTATTTGCTCCTATTGCTCAGATGGAATTGGTGAGATTGCTTATTGCGTTGGAGACCGACAGACATGGCACTTTTATAATATGGATGTCAAGTCGGCATTACTTAACAGCGAACTAGAGGAGGAAGTGTGCGTAGTCAAGCCCAGTTTCATTGAGAAAGGAAGTGAGCACAAAGTGCTAAAATTGTACAAGGCACTAAACGGTTTTCGCCAAACCCCGAGAGCATGGAAATCCAAGTTAGACAGTACATTATTGTCAATCGGGTTTTGAGAGAAGTCCACTCGAGCATGCTGTCTACAAGAGAGGAAAAGGTAAATTATGTCTTTTGGTTGGAGTATATGTGGATGATCCGGTGATCACAAGAGCAAGCGAGGAGGAAATCGTGAACTTCAAGTTGCAGATGAAGAAATTGTTCATGATGAATGATCTTGGTCTTTTAGCTATTACCTTGGCATAGAATCACACCAAATGCCAGAGTATATCTATCTCTACCAAGAAGCATATGTAAGGAAGATTCTTGAAAATTGCAACATGATCAATTGCAATCCTACTAAGGCTCCAATGAAAGCAAGAGTCAAGTTGAGTAAGAAAAGCTCATCACCTTCCGTTGATTAGACCACGTATAGGAGTATATTGTCCGGAGTTTAAGGGGTTGTTTGGTTTTCAACCATAATTTGTCACACCTAACCTTAGGCGCGTCACAGTTTTTTGGATATGTATTTGGTTTGTATCGTAGTTGTGTTTTACCACACCTCATTATACGTATGGACCACATGTCATAGACTTAATTTTTTACCAACTTTTGCCACACTTGTAGCTAGATTATATTAGCCACACTTTGTAGCAAGCCACACTCTACCTAGGTTAGTTGTCTTACACTCTACCTAGGTTAGTTGTGGCACCGGTACCCTTGAACCAAACGGGCCCTAAGATATTTGGTCAACATTAGGCCGAACTTGGCCTAATGCAATCGGCATCATCAGCTGATACATGGAAATCCCTAATGAACGAACACATGGCAACTGTGAATCATATACTTGGGTACGTGAAAGGGACACTTAACCTTGGCTG
Organism: Stipa capillata; assembly: GCA_019208055.1. Lineage (NCBI taxonomy): Eukaryota > Viridiplantae > Streptophyta > Magnoliopsida > Poales > Poaceae > Stipa > Stipa capillata. The sequence goes on along the minus strand of JAGXJF010002641.1, from coordinate 89,220 downwards.
CTGCTACGAGAAAAAAAAGAAGGATAAGTGCTACGCATGGTGAGATATAGTGACCGTGACATGGCAGGTGACATCGACAATTGCAAAAATACAATAGAAATCACATTCTTTTTGGGTGCCAACTTAGTCACTTGGTTGTCATAGAAACAAAAGGTGGTCGCACTCGTCATGCGAAGTAGAATACATAGCAACAGAGCGACAATGGTGTGTCAAGGTGTTTGGTTGGAGCGCCTACTTGGCGATTTGCTGAATCAAGACCCTGGCAAAGTGGTGCTTAACGTTGACAACAAATCTGCTATCTCTTTGTGTAAGAATCTGGTGCACTAGATAGAAAGTAAGTATACCGACACTTGGTTTCTTTACATTAGGAAGAAGATAATGTTGTCATCGACTATGTCAGCACTGACGATCAACTCGCAAGCATCGTGGCAGAGGCATTAGAAAGAATTAAGTTCTCGGAGATGAGAGAAATAATCAGGATATAAGTTGTGAAGAAGTCATAATCAGCTTAAAGAGGTGAATGTTAATTTAAACTAATTATAAAGAGTTAGGTTTTCTGGTTTTTTCCTTCTGTGTTCGTAAATCCGGCAGCTTCTGGACCCCGCATCGTGTTGGACCTGAGTATCCACGTCATGTTCGTCGCGAGCTGTAACCATGTGCTAGATGGATTGGAAGTACTAATCGGTTTGCATGTAATCTAAGGAGCTCTATATAAGTTTTTTTAAAAATCAGAAAACGCAGCAAGTTGCACTGCACCAAAAGTTCTCGTGTGTGCGTATTCACGAAAAGGTAGTGTGTAAACTAGGGCCTGATCTCCAACAGCTTACGTACACTTCCTCGCTGTGATCTCGTGCTAGTGTTTTGTTAAGCTTGCACCCGAGCTTTCAATGTTTTGTTCCGCTGATGTGGGATGCGGATTCCTAGGTTGCTGCGTCTAGTTCATACGGACGGCAATCGCGGGTTTGGTTCCAGGTCATTGGACTTCTGATGTTCAGCGTCGCCGAATGTGCTCGTTTGTGGCGAAGATCCATAGTGGAGGGGTGGCCGGTGTTCGTTCAGCAATGCTACAGATATGTGAGAGGCTGATTGGTTTGCTACCAATTCTTATCAATGTCAAGGTTTTGGCAAGCCAATTTTTGGCTACTGATTGGTTTGGCTCCAAGCCCTGGGCACGCCTATACCCGCGTTGCCAAACATTGGCTGTTTTTTCCCCAGCGTCCAGCGTCGCATTTCTTCAATCCCCTCACCGCTCGCCCCCCCCTCCCCCGCCCATCCTCTTTCTCCTCAACTCTCACCCCATTAGGGTTTCCCCTCCTGGCCGCCTCGTCCCCACCGGGAGGAAGTCATCGGCCGCCGTCCCGCACTGACCCCCGGGGCCGTTCTTGCCCTGGCCTCACTGGACCGCTGTCGCGCTCCTCCCCGGCTGCACCGCCGCCGCTACTCCCCCGGTGTCGCAGTCGTGACCGAAGCCCCCCCCCAGAGCAGCGCCGTTGAGCGAGAGGTGAAGATTCTCCTCCTCCCTTGCTCTCCCTTTCTTCCTCTCCTCCCTCTCCCTTTCTTCCTCCTCTCCATGGTTCTGTGCCCCCATGCTACAAAGCCCCACCCAGAGCAGCTCTCGATTAGCAGCAGGTGAAGGTTCTCCTCCTCCCCTGCTCTCCCTTTCTTCCTCCCCTCCCTCTCCCTTTCTTCCTCCTCTCCATGGTTCTGTGCCCCCATGCTAGAATTACTTCGGCCACTAATTTGGGGGAAATCAGAGGCTAGGGTTTGGGCCATGTTCATACTCACGCTTGTGCTGGTAAAGTTTTACCAGGTATAAGATGTGTATCTTCCTGTAAAGGGGAAAGGGAAAGAATTATGTCCGTGTAACGATGATTCCTTCATCTCATGTTTTGATGCTTTAGTGTATCTGATGCTTTTTGTTAGTCAGGAGGATGTGTGCGGCTAATTCTTTAGTTACTGGAGTGCGGAAGATCTGTGTTATCACTTTCAGAATGTGATCTGTTATTTGAATGTTAACTGAAAAGAAAAAATTAGTGCAGTAATTTAGCTTTGTGGTATTCTTGACTCTAATGTCCAATCTTTCATGTTTTGTTACTTGGGACAATTTCATTCTGGAAATTAGCTTTGTTGGATCGATGGCTTCCCGACAGAGGGGGGTGAATGTCGATAAGAAATTCTTCTTCAAATTCAAATACAGATAGCAACTGAGATACTACTATAAATGACAAAGAAGACACGGCGGAAAAACCCTAGAAAGTCCTTGATGATGTGGAGCTCATCGATAGCTTCGAAACGAGTCTAAGATCACTGAAAACGGAGTCCGGATGAAAAAGTTACGGCCAAAACAGTGCACGCAGCGCAGCCAGATTTTGCTACCTGACACTCCGGACTAGAATGTCCGGACACTCCGGATGTACAATCTGAAAATTAATTCCTCTCGGGATAATGTCCGGAGACTCCGGGTTTGGGCCAGATACTCCGGATGTGCTTTTTTAAGACCTCACATTGCACATCCAGACATTCCAGGTATTCTTGTCCGGAATCTCCGAGTGTAGTCCAGAACATCGAAAACCCTATTTTTCATTGGAATTTTTGCCTCCGTTTAAAATCCGTCCAACCAAAAGAAATGAAACTTTGCAGATGAGTTTAGGGATGCCTTGTGACTATGAATCAAGTGATGATCATCATAGAAACGTCCCAAGACATGACCTGATCTTCCTAGAACACCTCAAAAGTTGGACGAAAACAAAATCTTTGATTTCTTGTTGCTCGTGAGGATTCTTGATATGAAATCAATAGAGTAACCTCTCACATGTCACAGCAACCTAATCCATCCCTCCAATCACGAAACCAAAACCTCTTCATGACTCAATTACAGAACCCCATTTCTTTCTTTTCTCTTCAAGAAAATTCAAAATTGAGAGAGAAAAGGGTTGATCCTTGGATATGCTTGGATGGGATTAGTCTAGAGATAATCTTCCCATCACTTACTTGCCATACCACGAATCAAACCACAAGGAAGGCAAAAAAATGAAAATCAAGAAGATTCAAAGAGTGAATGACTCAAGAACACATAGGGATTTAGGAAATCTTTTTGTATTGAATTTTCATGGGTTTTCTTTGGAGTTTACAAACCTCTCATCTAGGCAAAGCACTTCGCAAAGTGCAGCTCTCACAAGCTAATCAAAAGGGTTAAGGGATAAGCACATCTTACCCCTCCTTTTATAGTGGTGGAGGCATACCTCCCACCACTTGGGCCTTAAGCCCATTTAGATGGCATGAGTACTTAGCACGCATCACAAAGCATCTAAGTGACTCATCCACCATCCAAATTTCCTTCTACCCTAAGCAACTAACCCTAAACCGCTTCCCGGCCGCCGCCGCAGTTTCTTGGTTATGCTTCGGTAGATTCCGCGCTTTTACCAAAACACCCTCGCACTGACTTGGTCTTCACGTCTCGTCTCCACCCGCTTTCTTGTCCTCCGCGTACATGCTTTTAAGCCGCACGATGTCGTCGCCACCTCCTTGACCGCATCTCAGCCCTCCAAGCCTTATGCCGGTCCATATGGCCGAACCATCGCTGCATCCAACTCGCACCTGCACATAATAGACCAAGCAAAACGTTGCGGGCACAAGTTTTCCACTTAACCCAAGTCAGTCAAGAAAAATCTCTCATACACTCAATTTTACTTTGAGACAAATTGAGAAACTCCAACAATCAATCACATTGCAAATAATTCAAACCACGAATTCATGCAACCAAATATTCAACTCCTCACAAGATGGCAAAATATTCATCACAACTATTGTCAAAGTCAACACATGACTCACAAAAGTCAACACATGACTCACAATCTCCCCCTTGATGAATATATTGCCAACACTTCTTAATCAATCAATTTGGAGTTGGTTTAAAGATTTAGAAGCAGTCAAGTTGCAAGAATTCAAACTTGGCCAAACGAAAGAGAAAGCAAATACTGGGCCAAGTGAATGTGAAAAAGAGTAAGATCCAAACTGTGAGTGAAGACTTAACATATGCGATGAAACTCCCCTCACTCCTACAACAAATGCATTTATGATCTACTCCAAATCACACTCTCAAAAATGCACACACATGCCAACACATGCCAAGGTATGATTGATTCACTATTTCTCCCCCTTTGGCACTATAGTCATCAAGAATAAGCATGTATGCATTGAATGGAATGGAATTTTTGATTTTCAGTTTTAGTGAGCTTTGAAGATTATCCAAAATGAGACATTGATGATGACATGGCACCCGGGTATATTCAAGGAGGACGAATCCGGCCCTCTGGCCATAGGGTTTCCTGTTAAATTTCAACAATGCATTGAGATGAGGCTTAAAGGATCTTGAGGCTTTTGAATTTCAGATCCTCATGTTACTTCAGGAATAAGTTGTGGATATGCCTGGTACGTCCCAAATAATTTATGAGAGATGGTTTGGTTCCAAGAAGGATATAAGATCCAAGATTAGAGTTTTACCCGAACATTGAGAGGGAAGAAGGGTTAGGGTAAACATGGTTGCGAGGATCGAAATGGCGAGGAAGAAATAAATCGTAAGATCGAGCTAGGGTTTCGATCCATAGTTCGGGAAGGAGGGTACATAAAAGCAGTACATATGCACACACATTTATGATAGGTCATGTTGGAGTAGGTGGCGAAAGATCACGTCATTCGGAATAGGTTTGCGACGTGTATATGTTTCAATTTCACAAAAAGGGTGGAGGGGTTTATATGTTAGGAGAGAGAAAAGGTGGCGAGAGTGCCTACGGAGATATATATATGCATATATACCTATGCACGTACAGTTAGGGCGATATATGCATCTATGTAGAGGCATTCGGTTGACTGATGGACATATACACATACACGCGTAGGTATATACATGTGAAAAGTTTTAAGAGTGCGGGTGTCAGGACATGCCGGAAGTCTGACGGGGAAGAGAGAAACAGTGTTGCCTTATGCCATGGGTCATAGGATTGGGATTGGAGAGATAAACACGCGTTGAGAGGGAAGGGTGAACCAGTCGATGCTAGTGTTACGAGAAAGGCGACGAGGTTTTTAACTAGGTTTATCTAAGCGATTATCATTATTGACGCAAAAAGTTTTTGTTGACCCTAATTTTCGGGTTTTGGAAAATCAGGGTGTGACAAACCTACCCCCCTTAAACGGAATCTCGTCCCCGAGATTCGGATAGAGTAGGAGAAAAGAACAGAGGCTCTGTTGTGTGGTCTTCTGCTGCAGAGTAATCCAGTCAAGCTGATTCCCATCTTCCGTATGATAATCCTGTGAGGTGGTGAATTCTCTTGTTCATCTCCATAGTCTTTGTGATGGTTCGAATGCACCTAGGGTGTTGTTATAGCTATCGCTCTATGCTAGGTTATATCAACTGGCAATTCTTCTAAGTTATTGGGGCTACCCCCCTTAAAATTTAGTGAATTTATATACGTTAAATTGAAGTATTAAACTCATTCCCGTTATTCAGTGGTCATTATTCCTTCAAGTGGCTAGTGTCGTCCTGTCGGTCCTGATGGGGCAGTGCCCATTTGCTCTTCGTCCTGGATGCACATCCTCTTGGGCATTGTAGCGGGTGCAGATGATTGGCATTGGTCGGCCATCGTCTGAGTGGGGGTCTAGTGTCATGAGCATCTCGTGCCCGTCTCAAGTGCTAGCTTTTTGTAAAAGAGATCCGGCGTGCTACTGGCGAAGTGGTTGTCTCTTGAGTGAAGAATTGGCACCGCGGTTGGGGCAGTTGTTTAACATCAGCATAGAGAAGGGGGAGAATAGCAAGTAGATGAGAGGGAAATCACAAGTTTTGTTTATTGCACACATGCAAAAACGAGCAACACTTGATAACATTATCAGGGTCAGAAAACCCATTGAAAACTCTAGTAAAACAACACAAAGATTAGCATGACACGCAGCCATGCGTCTACAAGTGCATCAAATAGGCCGGTCTGAGTGCCGGGAGGCACCAGGCCGAACCCAACAGCGAAAATCAATGCAATGCAAGCACACAAACAACCGGAGGCACTAAGTTGGATAATCCAAACTCGGCGTGCATCATGGATCTAACCTAACTCTAGATTAGGGGCTTGAGGCAGAGCAATTTCTTCCTGGGGATCCTGATTTTCCGATGGAGTTGGAACGCGCTGGGATGTGGCATTACGTCTGCGGTGGTGGGTGCCTTCTTCGGCTGGGGGTGCTTTTGCCATGGGCTGCCTGTTGATTTCAGGAGCGTGGGCAAAGGTTGCCGAGAGGTTGCTGGGAGCAAACGGAGGATGCGGCGAAAGGGGAACGAGTAAGGGGAAAGAAGCACCGGGAGCGAAGGGCTCTAGCAGTGGGGAGGCGTTTGGCGAGGAGAAGGGTGGCACGGGATGGGGTGTGGGAAAAAGGTACAGTCCAAATAGCCATTGGTAGCTCAGCAGGGACGCGTGGCGTGTTGCCCCAGACGGGGTCCTACTGCTCACGTCCAATTGATTGTCTTCGGTGAGGGAAAACTAAGATTATTGAATAAAGGTAGGCATATGACCGGCAACCACGAGGGAATATTGGAGGGCAATAGTAGGTGATGACTTGAAGTGACATGAGAAGTTGCCGTCAATACCGGAGGGTATTGGGGCGGGGCAAACAGAGTAGGTCACAAGAGGGGGAATGATCTAGCATTCTTTTGATTGGGAACACGGTAACACTTTTTATTCATAATACGGGTGTGGCTGCCACACGCATCCTAGGACAGATGTGTAGCTCACACCATGCATAACTAGGAGACACAAATATCATTACAAGAGCTGAAGAGCCCAATCAGAAAGCCAATAAAAGGACGAGAAAACCAACATGAAACCTATCCATACGCCTAAGAGCGTATCGAACAGGCGTGCCTTAACGCCAAGGGGCAGGAAGTAAATTCCTAGGGCAAGCATCGAAACAACAAAAATACACACAAGGCTAGCAGCACGGAGGGGGCTAATCCAACCTCGGGGTGCTTCGACTATCTGATCTATAACTAGGCGGGCAGCTTGAGGTGGAGTCATTCTGCTATGAGGGCTTTCATTCCCTGAAGAAGGGAGGGTTCTCTGTGGGGTGACGGCGTTCCTGCGGCGATGGATGCTTTGTCCGATTGATGCCGATCTTGGCGGGAGCTGCTCGTTGACTTCAGGACCACTTACAGGCATCGCTGAAGAGTCGTTGGAGTAGGGCGGGGAATCGAGGGTTCTGAGCGACACAATCCATGAGTCTGCCAGCTGGGTGAGCAAGTCGTATTGGGCGGCAAGGTAGTGGTTGGCGTGGACCACTGCCGCATCTCCTTCTTGATGGGTGTCAGCGAACACGGCATTTCCTTCAATGGTACACCTGGGATAGAGGAGGAAGGCACGTTGGTTCATGCCAGGAACCAAATGGAGAAGACGAGAGATGGCTTCCCACGCGGCCATTTAGATAGCCAACGTTGAAGCAGGCATGGTCTTCCCAATGAATGGGAGGGAAAAACCCTGATCGTCGTCAGCTGGATAGACATGAACTTTCGCCCAAAATTCGTTCGAGGAAAAGAGGGCACTCCCTAAGTACACAAGATACTTAGGGCGTTGTGTTGCTCCGAGGGTTTGCTGAGCTACGGTCCACAGAATGCTTGTGAATCCGGTGAGTTCTTCAGCGGTGGTCTCTTGGCAAAGGGTGCCAGGAGGCATTGCGTCCATTGGGAGAGAGGTGGGATAGGAAAATGGGCGCTAGAGGCTAAGAACTCTTCTGGCAGAGAAAGGAGTTTGGACAAAATGGAAAAGCACTGGTGTGCATCACAAGAGGGAGGATAAGGCTTTATATAGCCGCTTGGCGTTGTGGAGGTCAACGGGAATTCCAAGGAGGGATTGCCTCGGAATAGGACGGAGGCTTGCGTCTTATCTGGTCGGTGGCTTACAGTCGAAGCAAAGCCAAAGTCATCGTGAGGAGCCGACATAAGGCTGACAAAGAGGTGACAATGGAGGGAATCCAGGAAAAGGTTTGACGGATGGAACGACAAGACTTGTTTAGATGGAAGACGAGGTAAGGCCTATTGACTACTCAACAGTGGGTGTGACTGCTACAGGCGTCGGATGACATATTTGCAGATCACATGTTTCAAGCAAACACGAAAGCATGAAACAGCGAGTACCTCATGAAGGACATCGTAGGGTACATCATATACCGCAAAGGACGCCTAATACTCGAACTAAAAGAGGTAACTATCTCGCTACTCACGGTAAGCGAAATCTAATATCCTAACCTCATGGGTTCAGTCCACGTGGTCGATGTTTGGTGACGTCACCTTGGCGGGGTACTCTTCAGTATTGCTGGCTTCTTGTTCCCAACGAGGGCGTCATTTGCCGATGAGTCCTTTCCACTTGATAGGATGTTTTCTTCTCGAATTCCCACATTCTTGACGTCATGAGCTTGAAAGGTCATGCGGTGGGTTTTGACCTAGTTGTAGCGGGTCTCGACGGGTTTCTTAAATCTTGCGTTGATGTAGTCCATCTTGGTTCTCGGTGTACAAGTCAGGTTACACATCTGCGAGGTCGTCCGTATGGGTCTCGTTGCCTACTTCGCTAGTATAGTCTAAATGTTTGAAGTAGATGAGAGAATAGGGAAAGCTCTGTGTTTATCTTAGAGCAACATAGGTAAGAGGGGAAACTAAGAAGGGTAAGAGAATAGAACCCCACACTTATTGTAAGTTCATATATTTTTCTGAAAGTACTGTTTTTACCTAGGGTTTACATCTAACGTCTGTGCTAACTAGGGTTAACCTACAGTTAGTATGGCTCTGATACCAAGCTGTGGCGTACCCGGTTGTTAAGCCGGATACTCCCTCGTTTACTATATCGGTCCCTGGATCAGTAGCCGATACACACGAGTTAACCTGTATATCATTGTCATACATACGAATATCCGAAATATAAGTAGACCGTCAAGATCAATATTCTGATACCTATAGCCCAACGGCTGTACACTTGCAGCGGAAAATCCAATGTAGAGATGACCCATCAATATGCCTTACCCGACAGGCAACTGACTGGGGTTACGCCCTAGCTTTCGCGATCGTAATTGCTTCCTCGGAATTGATGTCTTCTTCGTCTGGCCAAATCAACAAGCCAGGTGAGCACATTGAATGTACTCGCAAGCTATTCCCACAGGAGGAAATATACGGCAATAATTCATGTAGGAAATAGATCAAGGAATAGCTCGACCCTATGTTGCTGGTTGTGCGGAAATGTAAGTTTTCATTGTAAATACGATAGTAGGTTTCAAAGCTAATTTGAAAGCAGAAGTAGTTCGTAGTAACAAACATCCTTCGAGCTAGAATCCGCTACCTCCCTTTTTCCTTTCCTCAGCGTGATAGCTCAGCCTATCACGCCTACCCTTTTTGGTTCCCGCTCGCACTACCCCGAGCAGTGCAGCTAGCCTCCTCTTCTGCAATTCCTGGCTACCATCCGTGTAGCGTAAATTGCACTCTGTGGACACATCATGCCCACGTCCTTAATCCCATTTCCCAGCTTTCACAACCAAAACTTAGTCTAACCAATGTGTGGCCTTGCCAGTTCATGTCCATGACCGAGGACGTGGCTATTTGAATAGTTTTTAACACTCTGCAGAGGTTGTACGGCTTTACCCACAAGATGTAGATCATCCTGGGTATACTTCGCGATGTATACTGACAGGGTTATTACAACGAGACCTTTCGCTCGTGTTCACACTAGAGCCGGACCCGCTAGGAGGGTAACCCAACTTTTGCATCCCAGATGTCAAAAATGGGACTCTCCACCTTTGTGTCGAACCATAATTTCACGTACTCATGAGACCCACCGAGAGCTTTACCTCCACAGCGTGGAACTCATCGAGGGCTTTACCCCCACGTAGTCCCGTGAAGATCCTCTAGGGATCCCGGATCCACCTAGCACATCACCCTAACTTCCCACGGCTCCGAGTTCTAGTATTAGATGAGGTACCGAGTCAAGTCCTTCCCATAAAGGACATGTGGACGTACGGTAGGGGAACTGATTCAGCGGCACTTAGGTTCGGTCCTTAACCTATTCGAGCAAGACTCCAATTTCAACTCATCACCTCAGGTAGCGACCGGCTACCCTACCATTCATTACCTCAAGTAGCAACCGGCTACTCTACCACCCCAAAACACCCTTAGCATTCTTGCCCGAATCCAAATCCTCCATCATTTCATTTGGGATTTTGATAAACATTACTTTTTTAAAGATTCCTCAGATTGTATGAACAGCCTGAGGGTTTTTGTTCCCATACCCATCGTACCGATAAAACTTAGTTAAACTACAGCAGGTCTAAGCACGGCTAAAGCCTATATTCCTATTTAGTTGGTCAGTCAAATATCAACCGGCTAAATATTCCTAGGGCTACAAGGATCAGATTCCAGACCTACGTCACATGCATCTATTAGGCATAACTACTCTAGCATTAAATAACGTTGCTATTAACATAGCATGCAAGGTTCGCAAACAAAGTAATTACGTTTCACAAATATGGGATTCAACATGTTCAAAGTGGAAATGCTTGCCTGGCAATATTGGCCGGGTCTCGGTCTTGAACCCGATTCAACAATCGTCTGAAGTCCTTTTTGCGATATCTCCTAACGTCGGTATCTACACGTCGAAAGAACAACGAATAAATCAACGTTGCGAGGAAGAGCCAAATAACATCGAATGAGGAATCCAGAGACTTCAACACATGAAATCATAATGTATTCGATTAGTTATTTGATTTTTAAGAGGCTTTAGAGAGCTAGGGTTGGGGTGCCTTAGGTTACTTGGAAGGAGATATCAGTTCACGGTATGTCGTCGGTTAGGGTTTTCTCCCTTTCTCTCATAAATTTTCTTAGCGGAACTAAGGTTTTATGGGCCAAGAGGGGCACAGCATCCTACTGGTCTTTAACCAGGGTATGCCCTGTAACACCCCATTTGAACGATTAGGGTTTTGATCGGCATTCATGCATGCATGGCATCATCAACACCACACCTTGTTTAAACTTAGTTGTGTATAAATTTAACTTTATAGAATATGTTAATATTTCATCCTCGGTGGGTAATTGTTGCAAACACCAATCAACGTATCGACATTATAGAATACGTGCATATCTCATCCTTGAAAACTCAATTTGTGGAAATTAACACCAATCAATTTATTTGATGTGTCGAACTTCGATAAAAACCCTAGCAAGGGGTGGGGGCCAGTGGACCCCGTCGATGAATCCCTCTTCTAACTTTCACCCAACATTCACCTCCTAAGATTGTCCAAAACCCCCATGAAATCATGGCTTGATTGGATTATCCGAGGGCAAGCCCTAAAGTCCTAGAAACTAGGGTTTAACAAATGGACACGCTAGGGTGGATCAAAATGCCTCAAACTTTGGAAATGGACATGAAATGGTGAACTCTAGCCCCCTGCCAATTTTCAGAATTTTTAGGAAACCCTAAGACCTATCCCTAGTTCAAATCATCGATTAGGTCAAACCCTAGGTTTGTACTGGATCCCCCTTAAAATCAACTCCAAACTGGTTCAAACTCCTACAGCAACTCAAGATTAATATATTAGAGCCCCTGTAAAAATTTCAGATCATTTGGAGAAGAAATTGAACATAAAATAACGTGGGGAAAGGTTCTGGTTTCAGAAAATTAAAAAGAAGAGAAAAACCCTAAGCTACTCGGGCCGGAAGCCTGCTCGGCCGGCCCACTCGGCCGGCCCACTCCCTCCCGCGCGCCCGCTCCCCCTCCTCTCCCGCTGACAGGCCGGTCCCGCCTGTCGGCTCCTCCTCTCTCCTCACCCGTCGCGCGGTCCCGCCTGTCAGGGCGCGTCGGCCACGTCTCCGACGCCGGTTAGCCGCCGTGGGCGGTGCCCCGCCCCCAACGCCTCCTGTCCGAAGCCCTCGCCGCCCTATAAAACCGCCGTCCCGACAGCCTTCCTCCTCCCCTCCTCGCTCCACCCGAAACCCTAGCCTCCCCTCCCTTCTTCTCCGAGCCCGAGCCTTCTCCTCCTTCTCCGGTCCCGAGCTCCGGCGAGGAATTCCTCACGCCACGGTGAGCAATCTTCCTCCCCGACTTGCTGCTAACCTTCCTCGCGTCGCCCCTCATCTAATCCCCTCCTCGGTTTCTCAGATACAAGCCCGGAGCTCCTCGCCACCGCGTGTCTTCCCCATCTCCGGCATCCACTCCGACGAGCTCCCGAGCACACCCTGGTCCTCCCCAGCTCCCATTTTCTAACTCCCGAGCTCCCCCTCGACTCGCTTAACCTCTTCCTTCCCTCCTCGTTGCAGATCTGGGCCCGAAGCAACCTTCCCGCCGGTGACCGACGCTCCCCGCCGCCGGTCCTCGTCGCCGACCTCCTTCCCGGCCTCCTCCCTCCTTCCCGAGCACCGCAACGAGCCCGGGGTGAGCTCCTGCTCCTTCTGCCCCTTTTCCCCGAGCACATAGGGCGCCGGAGCTCCCTCCGGTGAGCTCCCCGGCGAGTCGCCGCCGTCTGGACCTCGCCTCCGGCCGGTCCCGAGAGAGAGAAGAGAGTGAGAGATGGGGTGGCCGCGTGGCAGGCTCTGGTTGGCTGGCTGAGTCCAGTCAGCTGCTGACTGGGGCTCGGCTGCCCAGTCAGCCCTGCCACCCGGGGCCCACATGTCATCCCGAGTAGGTTTAAGGGGTGGGAATCCGGGGTAGTCTAGCTCGGGTACGCATTGGGTTTGCAGATCCGATCGGGGTAAGCTCCGGGTAGGTTTAGCAATTAGGGTTTGAACAGTTTAGGGCAGATTTTTGTTTAAAATTTCAAACACTCATAACTTTCAAACCACTCGGCCAAATTTGGAAATTTTTATATATTTGGAAACCTCATGAAAAGCTCTACATTTTGGCTGAATCAAAACTTAGTTTTGGTCACATGCACAGAAGGATACTTAGGGTAGATGTTTTGCTAGTGTCGAGGATCCATAAACCCTAGTTTCGCGACCCTAACTCCGATTTCGACGAACTTTGTAGTTCTGGGGTCCTTGCGAGATTCTCTACGACTTAGAGCCACTGGAAGTCCTTTAGGAGCCCCTGCGTGGTGTAACCTTGTAGGGTGCTAGTATCAGCCTTTTTCGTCGTCGTACTCGATACTTCGTAACTTGATGTCCGTAGCTCCAAATTAAATGATTCCAATGACGTTAGTCCTATGTTCCTAAACCCTTTCAAACTAAAAGCGATTGAGTTCATGACACCTCAACTTGAGCAACCAATACCAAACCCTAGCTCGTAATCGGATAACCCTTAAAAGTGCATGTAGGTTAGGGCAACCCTACTATCTCCGTATGTTCAACATGAAAAGTCCTCACCAACGTAAACACAGACATCAGCACCTTGCTAGACATCTAATACTTGCATTAGTCTTCATGCATACATGCTGGTTGTTTACATTATCGCTTATTCTCGATATTCGACTCCCTTGCACTAGAACTCGAAGAAGGAGACCCTGAAGCTCACGACCCGACGCAGGATCAAGAACAGTTCTACGAAGGCAAGCAGAGCTTGTTGCACCTTCTATTTATTCAGTACTTGTTTTTTACTTATGTATATGTGATGTGTGGATTGTTACTTAGCACTTGTGGTTGAAATCGATTAAACTAGCATGACTAGGGTATGCGGTGAATTAGGTCTGGTCATGGTTGAGTTTAAATCGATGAACTAATTACTTGAACATATTGAAGTGAGATGTGAGAGCCGAAGGGAAAGTGTCAGATGGATAAAGTTGGTATCATTGGAGTGGCATGTTGCGACCGGGGGAAGAAGTTGTCGCGATACCAACCCTGAGGTGACTCCATCGTGATTACTGCCCTTGTCACGCGTGGACGTTAGCGACAGCGATGCTGGGGTGTAGTTGAGGTAAGACTAAGACCCTTGGGAGGCTAGCTACCTACAAGGGATAAGGCACTCGCTGCACTCAGGGTGATCGTCTGCCGGTAACGGTCCGAGAGATTAAATTGAGGTGTGGTGGTGATGGTACCCTGTCAATGTGGAGATATTAAGATGAGATTATTGCCCCACGTAACTGGGAGCTTATGTGAAAGAATATGGCCCCACGTAACTGGGAGCCGATGTGAAAGAATATGGCCCCACGTAACTGGGAGCCGATGCGAATATTGTCCCACGTAACTGGGAGATGGCAAGTGAGCCATTGAGTTTGTATTTTTAGCACATGTGACTAGTGGTTACCATCACGCCCCCTAAGTTGAGGTATATGAAAATCTGAGTTGTTGGTGATCTCATGTTTTCCTTATGATGTTGGTGGAGTACTGGTATTGTCTAGATTGGGTTAATCGTATGTGCATCATGTTTGATTATGTTATACTAGTATGCTTAGGACATCTAATCAAGCACGAATAAGACTTGTGAGTACTTTGTACTCACCTAGGACTCTCCTAGATCATTGCAGGTGAGCCAGAGGTCGAAGAGTTCTTCGATGATGTCTAGTGCATGGTTTCTATTCCTTGGTTGGCTATCGGCTCAGGGGTTTCTGTGGATTTTGGTCAGCGGTCATCGCACTGCTGTGGGTCTCATTACTGTTATTCCGCTGTCGTTTAACTTCTCCGTACTCGGATATATTCCGGCTATGGCCGTTTGATGTAAACTTAAAGTCCGATGTGGACTAGTAGCTTAATATCGTAATGTAGAGTTTGTGCTGTGATATCCGAGTGGTTACTTGCGGTTATCCATGTACTATGCGTGTATGTGATGAAGTATGTGGATAACTGTGCAGAGGTATTGTTGCGTGTTAGGGTTGCGTTTCGTGATGGCAGAGGTGAGCGAACCACTAGTCCGATGTAGCTTTGGTGAAGTCAATCCAGGGGATTCGTCCCGTACTCGCTAAGCCTCCTACGACCGTCACGCCTCGCGCTGACGGCAGAGCAGAGCTGGATTCTCCCAGAGTCGCACCTCGGGGCTAGGTTAGGTTGAGGGGATGTGTATCCCGGGCTCTAGTCCTCCTACGACTGTCGCGGAGCGCAGGTTTATCACGTGATCTTACTTCTTCACTGGCATCTGGAATCTACATGTGGTTTGGGAAAGATTGGTCGCTTCCGACCGGCTCGCACGTGGCGGGTGTCGGATCGCTTCACCTTGGTGCGTACGGCGCAGGTACCGTGCCACCGGGCTAGCGAGTCCTTCGGTCCTTGGCGACTTCGCGTTTCCTTAATCATATGCAGATTTTGGGTCCGTGACAGGCACCAGCGGAGATGTTGTCGACATCCGCGTCGGGATGGTGTGCCAACACCATTGCCAGTGCCATGCCGGCTCCCGAGCGGGCTGCCGACTCCTTCCACTCTTCAACTTCCTCCGGGCCCTGCGAGAGCTTGTCGGCGAGTGCGAAGATGCTGGAACCCGGTTCTTCTCCGGGCCAGAGCTTGACGCAGAGGCCTTGGGCAGCCGACTTCAAGCTCTGCACTAAGCTCTTGACTTGGAGGAGTCGGTCCTCCATAGTCACGACGCAGTCGAACATCAGTTCCGGTGTCCAAAGTGCGTCGAGAGCTGACCTCGCCGGGTCGGCTAGTGCGCGGAGTCGGAGCGTCGCCCGCCTTGCCTCTTCCTCCAGTTCTGGGCAAGCGTCTGGTTGCGAGTTATTGCAAAGAAATGAATTAAGGAAGTTTGCAAAAAGTGAAAAACAAAGGACTCGGGGGCTTACCGAGTAGAGTCTCATTAGCCTTTTTGAGTTGGCTTATGAGTTCTGCCTCGCGTTTCTCCCAGTCGGCGATGGCTGCAGCGTGTCGCTTATCCGACTCGTCCATCTTCTTGGCGAAGTTGTCGATGGACGCCTGCAGTTTCTTATTCGCCGTATGCGACTGTTCGTACTGCTTCACCAGCTTATCGTAGTCCGACTTCAGCTTGGTGGCGGCTTTCAGTTGATCGCGAACGCCGCGCATCTTGCCTTCATACTCGGCCGCTTTGGCGTCGAGCATTTGCGAGACTCTTTCCGCCGGGAGCCTTGAGTTCACTTCTTTCTTGAGTTGGGCATTTTCAGCTTCGATGTCTGCCGACTCAATAAAGTTAGAACTAGAAAAGGCTTCAAAGGCAAAGGAATTGGAGGCCCGGACACTTACTCTTGAGGGCGGCGAGCTTCTCTTCGAGCTGCCGACTCTTGGCCTTCTCCTCTTCCAGTGCCTTCTCCAAGGAGGCATTCCTTTCCATAAGGACCGGACCATTTCCGCCCAGTCGGATTGCAGCCTGGTCAAGAAAGATATTGGTTAGTACCCGAATTCATAAGTCTCCAACCGACTCAACCAGTCGGTCGGAGACTCGGGGGCTACACCCACTAGGTGCACTGAACGTGCTCCCAGTGTTAAGAAAAAAAATGAAGTTTGAAGATAACTTACCCCGACTGAGGATTCGAGGACCTCGGCCGAGTCTGCCAAGGACTTGGCCACGTCGGGGAAGTCCCTTAGCTTGGAGCTAAGGGCAGCGACGCGGTTGGCGGCTTCCTCCGCGACCGCCAAGTCCCCCGTGCTGCAACTCGGCAGCAGCAGCGCGGAGACGAGGCTTCTCGACAAAGCCGGTGCCAGCTCTTCAGTCGCCGGAGTCGGAGCCGGGGCTTGGCCCTGTTCGGCAACCCGGGGCGACCCGGTGACGACCTGGCCTCCGGCTCCGCTCGCTGGCTCGGAGGAGTCGGCACCAGCCACAGCCGCTGGCTCCGTTGTCTCCTCGCTGGCAGGAGTTGGCTGGGGCTGCGGGTCGTCAGCCGGGGCCTCGGTTGACCCAGTACCCCTGTCCGACTCCGGCACCTCGACGGATGCGGCAGGTTGAGGCGCTGACCCGGCGCCCACATCCGGCTCCGGCACCTCAACGGATGCGGCAGGCTGTGGCGTAGGAGCAGCCGGCTGTGGTGCGCTTGAAGCAGTCGCAGCTGGAGGCGCAGCCGCAGTTGGAGTCGTGGAAGGCGCAGCACCCACAGCCGACTCCGTTGCCTCAGCGGAGACGACTGGCGTTGGAGCGCTAGGCTCTGTTGTAGCCGAAGTCGGGGGAGCCGACTTTGGCGGCGGGATTGGAGTCGGGGCCACCGGTGCGCTGGCTGAAGAACCTCCTTTATCGGAGAGCTTCTTCTGAACCTTGCAAAGCAAAAAACATAACCGACTTCAGTGTCTTTCACAACCTACTTCAACTGGGGCGTGAGGCACAAGGACTCGTACCTGGTGGTTGTAGGGATCATCTTCTTCGGTTTCCCTGGGGCGGGTGGACCCCCAGAGGAGCCGGCAAGTGTCGGCCGAGGCACACTCGGCTTGGCAGCAAGAGTCGGAGCCTGTGCCACGCGGTCGGCAGGTGCGGCTCGCGCAGGGGCCAAAGCCTATGCCATGCGGTTGGCTGATGCGGCTTGTGCAGGAGCCGGAACCTGAGCGACGGAGCTGGAAGGTGCGGTTCGGGCCCGCTTAGCAGCCGACTCCGTCTGGGCCGGCCCTGCCTCCACCTGTAAGGTCGTGGATCCGGAGGCGTCGTCGTCATGGCCCTGCTTGATGACTTGGTATCCGGATCCTCCCGACTCGGAATCCGAGTTGATCTGGATGCCACTCTTGGGGGCTTCTTCCTCGACTTCTGCGTCATCCAACGCCACTGGAGCCGAGTCTTGCTCGGGGAGAGGTGGCATGGAGTTGAAGTTGAGGTAGTTCTGCAGCATCAAAAGACTTGATGATTAGCAGAAGCAAGTAAACAATAAAATTCAAGAGCCCGACTCGGAGTACAAGTCACTTACAGTCGGCGGAGGGTTGGCAACCGAGTATGGAGTCACTTTGGGTGCTCGGGTGAGCCCGGTTCGTTCTTTCATCAAATTCTTGAAGATCTCCAAGAAATTCTCGTCCGAAAGATCCTCGGATGACACCCTCGTGGAGTCGTGGTTGCCCGAGTACTCCCACATCGGGCGCGCCCGGGCTTGAAGAGGCTGGATGCGCCGAGTCAGCCAAGTAGCGATGAGGTCGGGGCCTGTGAGTCCCTTCTCCTGGAGTCTTGCGATCCTCTTCAGGAGTCGGTCGACTTCAGGCATCTCTTCGCTGGAAAGCTTGGCGCTCCAACGTTTCAGCCATGTGGGCAGACCTTCGGTGTATGGGGGAAGTCCTTCATGTCCAGTCGGCGTCCGCTCATCTGGGCAGTAGAACCACCCATCTTGCCACCTCCGAACGGCTGGCATTACGTCAGCCTCCGTCCCGCGCGCGCCGCTCGCGTGATTCGGGTGCAGTCATGATGGGCCGCCGCCTCGGATGTCGCGCGAAGTCAGAGCAGCGGCAGCGGATGTCTCGGGCACGCTTCATGCACGACTCGAGGCGAAATCATTGCACTGCGGGCACTCTGACCAACCGACTGCGCGCATTAAATGTTGATGCAACATTACAATCAAGACAACACCGTGACTCCAGTCGGCACCAACCGACTGTGCGCATTAAATGTTGATGCAACATTACAATCAAGACAACACCGTGACTCCAGTCGGCTTCGACTGGGACCGGCTCAGTCCGAGTCGGATCACGCTCAGGCGCTGAATCAGCAGTCGGTTTGGCCCACTGGGACACGTCACGGGTTATACCGACTCCATCAAACAATTCCGAGGCGCACAAGCCGCCAAACTCGGAAGCAGATTGGCTCTGCAAAAGGGTGCTGATGACCGACCCAACAGGGTTTACAGGTCACTCGGCAACACCCAAACTAAGGACGAACCCGGCATCCACAGCGGAGCAACATGATCTCTGAGTCGGAGCCGAATGCCACAGCGGCGCAAAATGGCTCACTGATTCAGAGTTCAATGCCGGAGTTCGAGGACTCGGTTTCCAAGCTGAAGGTCGAAGCGTCCCCCCTGCGGGCACAAGATGGCAACCATCCACACGGATATGCCAGACGCTATTTTGGATTCACTCGGAATTCATGATACGCCTCTCGGAGGGCCACAAGCCGACTTCCCCAGCTGGAAAGCACGGGTATCACCGAACTCCTAATACTTAGCACAAATCTAATTTTCTTTCAGGCATCATGAGAGTTCATCAAGGTCTCTCCACCAGCGACTCGGGCACACACAGCCTGCTCCTCAGTCGGCATCCGTGTCAAGACCTCGAAGCACTCGAGGGCTACTGACGGGGGGAGCCCATCCGGGTAGGCCCAACACCACGAGTCGGCCCAACAGGCTTAGGCAGTCCCACTCGGATGAAGGCCCAAGAAAGGCCTGCAACAGTGCAACGTCCGGGTGCCATCAAGACAGGCGTTACAGTTCATCAAGACAGGCGTTTCATCCAACAATGAAGACTGGCGTTACTCGGACGGTTACAAAGTGTAAATGTATCAGTTAATTAGGGCAGTAACTGTAGCTCAGCCGAGTGACCGAGTTGCTAACATACAGGTCTATATAAGGCCAAGCCCCCCATGCAGAAGGGGCTCTCTGATCTCTAGATTCTCATTCCATAGGCTAGACTCTCTAAGCTTTTACTAGCTTCATCTTCAACCTCTTGTGCTCTCTTTTTCACGCAAGACTCTTAATCCATACAGCAGGAGTAGGGTATTACCTCCGTCATTGGAGGGCCTGAACCTGGGTAAAATCCTTGTGTACACCGCCTAGATCTTCCTTACACGCTTTCCCAAAACCCTACTACAAATGGATATTGCCGCGAATTCCCCGCGACACCTACTGAGTTCTTCAGTTTCTTCAGAATTCTCGGACTATCCGATTGTTCAATCTCAGAGCCTCCGAGATTCACTTCTGCTCTTGCCTGCTGAGTTCTTCAGTTTCTTCAGAATTCTCGGAGTGTCCGATTCTTCAATCTCGGAGCCTCCGAGATTCACTACTGAGAACAGAACCAAAAGTCGGAATGTCTGGAAAAATTCCCAGAATTTCCGAAATTCTCTTTTTCTTCAGGCTGAATCACTTCACTGAGAACAGAACCAAAAGTCGGAATCTCCGGAAAAATTCCCGGAATTTTCGAAATTCTCTTTTTCTTCAGGCTGGGTAGCTTCACTGTTTCGGCCATAACTTTTGCGTCCGAACTCAGAATTTGGTGATCTTGGACTCGTTTCGAAGCTATCGACGAGCTCCACATCACCAAGGGCTTTTGGGGGGTGTTTCCACTGCATCTTCACTCTGATCATACTAGTCTTTTAGTATGACTATGTATGCGAAGAATTTGTGAAAAAAATTTGAACTCGACATTCACCCCCCTCTGTCGGAAGCCACCGATCTTACAGTATCATTGTGGTATTCCGTTGCTCTCTAGTTAATCTTTAACATGATTTTTTCCTTCTAGGCATGGGCAGGAAGTAAACTAGTGAGAGTTTATTTATTGTTCTTATTATGATTTTAGTTTTTGAGTTTCAAAGATAACCGTAGGCTTAGTGATTGGTGATAATTATTTTTGGACTAATGGTTATGTATTACAATATTTTCTTTACTAAGATTTTTTAGGTATTACTTTATCCAAGTACATTATGCACCAATCTTATATGGTTTCTTTAACTCAAAGTCATCATCAAATTTAAGTTCCTTACGGATGCCCTACTTGAGGACGAGTAAGAGTTTAAGCATGAGGGAGTTTGATAAGTTCAAACATATCGAGTATTTCTGAGTTTAATGATGTCTTTTTGTTATATTTTTATTATATATTTTGATTATTTTTCTAGATTATTAAATAACTGGTCGGATTGTCTATTTCTCTTTTTATTTTCTATATGTAGGAAAAACACTAAAAATTTAGAAAATTGAGCGTATTCGGGAGCATTCCAAAGGGGGAAGACTTCGTGCAAAAGAGGTCAGAGGGGCCACCACCTGGCGAGGCAGTAGAAGAGGGCTACACACCCTTCCGTCCTTATCTACTGTTTAGAGACCCTAGGGCTCCACTGGTGGCGCCCTTTCTTGAGTAGATCCATTTCGCCCCGAATAACCTCCCTTGGAGTTTCTCCTACATATACAGAAGCATTTGCATCACGCAGAACAGAGACATGAGGCGGGACAAAATCGGACGCTCCCACTAGGAGCCCTAGTTTTCTATCTTCATCACCACCATGAATTCCACCCATTACAGCAAGCCTCCATAGATTTTTGCTCCTTGTAATTCATCTAGGATCATCAAGACCTTTGAGATTGGTTTCTATTTTGGTATTCATCAATATATATATTCAATATTTTATTCATCCTTGTTGATTAGCATGTTGTGTGAGTACTCTATCGAGGCCGCGGGGCAGTATTTGTAACTATATAGAATTCTCTATGTTTGTAATAGCCGTCCATCTTCAGCACCATCAACTATGTTATTATGGTCACCATCCATCTTATTCATTGGGATAGATTGTGAATATTTGTCTAACACCCCAGAAGGGATCATAGTAGTTGTTGTTTGCCTTGTCGACCCCCTTTGCTAGACATCACGACATTGGTGGAGAGGAGATAATGCTTGGTGGAAGAGTGACAGAAATCAACGATTGAGAGCTATAAGATCCAATCTACTAGGAGAAGGCACGAAGCCTAATACATTATTCCATTACCAAGGTGAAGTGATATTGCACAAACTTGGTTAATTGTATGTGTGCATAGTATTACCCCCAATGAAACGGTTTCTCCATTAGTTAGACATTTATTTTATGTGCTTCATTTATACCTAGAATCCCAATATCCTTATGAGAATTGCTCCTCGTGAACCTATAAAACCTATGCCTTGTTTTCCACCAATAGAACACCTCCCATTGCACTTTTAGTACTAGTTACGTTGCATTTTTTCAATTATTCCAAAAAAATAAATTGCATACTAGACCAAGTAGTTGTATATTTTAATTATCTATTGTATCCTCAAAGTTCATAACTATTTGAGAAATGTAATTATGCATCTGAATTTTCACTCATATTATTTTGAAGTGTGATTTCATATTTGGATCAAGTGAGATCAGTCATTGCTTCCTTATGGGTTTGACAATCATCCTTATCTGAAAGGCTACAATCGATCCCCTACATTTGTGGGTCATCAATGGACTAGGCATTCAGGGCCTCGATATAAAGAAAAGTTAGCCTCTTTTGAAAGTGGCTCTTCAAGCTGCTCAAGGAGGGAACCTAGCAAACCTTACTCCGGCGAAAATATTTAAAGAGTAAGATCTTGACACAAATAGATGACAAACCAGGGGACTCCCATTTTTGTGTCGGCCTTATGAAAGTCAAATCCACCTTACTGAGACATGGAGCTTTCCGGCTTCAAGATGGATCTCAAATCTGATTTTGGATGCACACTTGGCTCGGTAACTCCCCACTATCTACACAGTATCTATTTTTATTTAACATTGTTCGCAATAAAAAATCTACTGTAGCACAAGTAATGAGTACCAATCCGCTAAGTGCCTCTTTTCGACGTGGTATTGTTCAACATAACTTATTGCACCTATTCAAGCTCACAACTTGGGTGGATAAAGTGAACTTGATGTCCGAAAGGAACATATTCACTTAGAAACTTCACCAAAGTGGAGAATTTTCTGTTAAGCCCCTATATACTCGAAAGTGCATCTAGTGCCCCTAGTGGATTTGATGATTAATGACAAACGGTTAAGGGACTAATGATTTACTAAGTGTACACAGGTGATTAGTCCCCAAGTGATTGGTTTAACCAGTGAATGTCGACCCCTAAAAATTGATGTTAAAGAAAGGTTTAGACCTAGAAGATTAGTGGAGATTTTCTAGTGTTTATATGATCAAAGATCATTTGAGTCTATAGGACAAGCCACCTATTAAGAGGGGTTAGATACCTATGCTATAGGAAGGATCTTCTTAAGTGCTCAGTCTAAATCTCTGAAGAAATCCTTCGAAATCTCTTTCTGAAACACAGACAGTGACTCTCGGTTGTACCGGTTTGAAGAATCGGTTGTACCGGGATTGGCCTCTGTTGCAAGGTTTGAGGACTCAGTCGTCTCAACCTTGAAGAGCTTCAATTGCGGCATGACCGGTCTTGAATCCGGTGCTGCTGAGAATGGCCTCTATGTTAGAGAGTTAGGGAACCCTGCCGCTTAGGGTTTGCCCTAGTTTCATATTCTAGAAATCGGTATGACCGGTTTGGAAGACCGGTGCTGCCCGAATATGCCTCTGATACCCTAGACCAAGTCCTGTTCGCTTTGTCTTCGGTTGCACCGGTTTCATATCCGGTTGCACCGGGAATCCTCTCTAGACTTAGGTCGTCTGATGCCCTAGTCTAAGTCGCATTCTGAGTTGTCTGCGGTTGCACCAGTTTTGTATCCGGTTGCACCGGGAATCTCTTCTGGACTTAGGGCCAAGTTCGTCTCATACTAAGTCCCATTCTTCGTGTGTCTACAGTTGCACCGGTTCTGTCTTCCGGCTGCACCGAGAACCCCTTCTGGACTTACGTCCTCTTGTTGAAGCGCTAGTACCGGGTTATGTTTCTGGTTGGACCGTTTTTCTTCTCTGTGGAGGAGAACGTGTCATGTTTTCATTCCTGGCACAACCGCCCTCAGAGTCAGCACTACCAGGAATTGCCTCTGAAAGTTGCTCTGATGAGTACATTCTTCGATTCCGGTGTGACCGTGTTTCCTCCGGACCTACCGCCTTTGTGGTGAAGCATTTCACTGTGCATCAGCTGTTCTTCAGATCTGACCGTTGGTTTGAATCCCGATGCTTCCGGATTTGTCTTCCGGTTGCACCGGAAGAGCATCTTTGTACCCAACGACTCTTTTCTGCAAAACGGCTATAAATAGCCCCGACCCCCTGCGGGCTCGGGAGGACACTTAGCGCAAAAAGACATTCTCTCCACTGTGTGTTCCCTTTCCTCTTTGACTCCTTGAGATCTACTTTGAGAGAGAAAAGCCTTTGAGAGATTTGAGACTTAGATTGAGCATTCAAGCAAGAGCTTCTTCGAGCCTAGCAGATCTGACTTGTTACTCTTGGAGATTTGGCATCTCCTAGCCGGCTAGGCGTCTTGGAAGAGCTCCAACTTGTGGATTCGCCTCCAAAGTTTGTGAAGGTCCGAGGATCACCTCAAGATCCACCAAGAGTGTTTGAGCGGATCCTGAGTGGACATAAGCTCAAGGAGAAAAAGGTGAAGACTGTGTGTCTTCGGAGCTAAGTGCTCAGCCTCTCCAAACGAAGACGTAGAGTTGTTGCCAACAACTTGAACTTCGGGTTAAATCCTTGTGTCTTCGATTCTTGCTCTTTACTTTGTGTTGTTCTTCATTTGAGTTGAATCTTGTTTGTTCTCTGTTGCTCCATCTATAAATTGCTCCCACCCTATTGCATGCTAAGCAACTAATTTGTTAAAATTTGATAATCTCCTATTCACCCCCCTCTAGTCGATAAACCTCGAATCTTTCAATTGGTATCAGAGCAAGGTCTCCTCTTTGCTACTGATTTGGTTTAACCACCTAGGAGAAAGGTATGTCGACTTCCGGGAACTATAGGAGTTCTTCGCATAGACCTATTTTCGATGGTACTAACTATGCAGGATGGAAGCACAAGATGAGGATGCACCTTGAAGCAATTGACTTCGAAATCTGGAGAATCATTGAAGAAGGATTGGTTGTCCTCAATGAAGGTCAATTGACTGAAACTGACAAGAAGAACAAGCAGCTGAATGCTCAAGCCTGTGACATACTCTTCGGCGCACTCAACGATGATGAGTTTGGAAGAATCAGCACTCTCAGAAGCGCGAAGAAGATCTGGGACACGCTTGAAGAAGTGTATGAAGGCACTGAGTCAGTCAAGGACTCCAGAACCGATGTTCTTCGAAGCCAATTCAACAGGTTCAGAGGTTCAGATCAAGAATCAGTCCGAAGCATCTACTCAAGACTCACAACCATCACAAATGAGCTTCGAGGACTTGTGCAACAGACATCACCGACACTGTCATCGTCAAGAAACTTCTCATGTCTCTTGATGAAAAGTATGGCACCTTGTGCACCCTCATTCAAGAAAGAGCAGATTTCAAGTCATTGACTCCCTCTCAAGCTCTTGGAAGACTCAATGCTCATGAGATGATCATTGAAGAGAAGAAAGAGCTGCACTCTACAAGATCAGGGTCTCGAAGAGCCATCGCTTTGAAGGCCAAGAAGACAGATTCCTCATCTAAAGAAAATCGAAGATCAAGTGATGAAGCAGATATGAGAGACTCTTTTGGGAAGGACTTGGCTCTTTTGGTCAGAAGATTCGACAGGTTCCAAAAGGGTGGAAGATTCAAGAAGTATGACTTGAGAAGAAAAGAAAGCTCCTCCTCAAGAGACCCCAAGAAGAGAAAGTGCTATAAGTGCGGGGAGACCGGCCACTTCATCGCCAACTGTCCTCTCCACAAGAAGGACAAGAGAAAAGAGAAAGGTCACAAAGGAGACAAGGATGAGAAGAAGGAGAAGTCTTACAAGAAGGAGCATCACTCCAAGGCCAAACACTACAAGAAGAACAAGTACAAGGCCAAAGCCTATCTTGGCAAGGAGTGGGATTCAAACGCAAGCGATTCCTCAAGCTCCGAAGCTTCTTCTCGGACTCTGAAATAGGAATGGCAGGACTCGCATGGTCTTCACCGACAAAGACAAGGTCAATCTTTGACATGCCAAGCGACAACGAGTCTCCCACATGCCTTATGGCTAAAGGGTCCAAGGTAACTTCAAAATCTCCTAACTATGATGAGAGTGATGATGACCTTATGAGTGAAGAGTTAGAAAACGAAAAACCTAGCTATAGAACTCTTTGCTAAAACTCTTATGGAACAAGAAATCATTCTTGAAGATCAAGAAGGTTTGCTTGTTGATGAGATGGAGAAATATAAGGAATTGACTCGTGAGTTGAACAAACTCAAGTCAAAATACCTAACTCTCACTAAGGCTCACGAATCACTAGTAGAGGACCATGAGAAGCTTGTAGTTGAGTTCTCAACAAGAAGCAAGATCTTGAGTCTCTAAAAGTGGCTCATGATGAACTTAGATTTGAGAATGATTCTCTCATCGCCAAGCAAATTAGTGAGAACCAAGAAGGCTTTAATCCTCCATGCTTGAAATGCATTGCATCATCGAATGACATGTCTCCATCCACATCATCTAGCACTATGCACTCAAATGCTTCATCTTCAAATGCTATTATGGTCTCTTGTTCCCCTAACACTCCATCTAAGGAGATCATAGATGTTATGAGTGAGAATGCTAGAATGAAGACCATCCTTGAAGTTGGCTTCTTCAAGTGCTGCAAAGGAAGCAAATCTCTGAGAGAGCTTCTTAGCAAGCCATCGATGAATTCGAAAGAAAGAAGGGTTAGGCTTCATCCCAAGCTACAACTCGGATGGAACCAAATGGAGACCCGAGCAATATCCCAAGACCAAATGGGTGCTTGGAAGAGGGAAGAATATCGATCTCACTCACTTTAGTGGCTATGCTAGTAAAGATTATGCATCCATGCATGCTAACCATAATGCCAACTATAGATTAGCTAAAACCCAAAAGGGTAAAGTATATGCCAAATTCATTGGGCACAAGAGTAGAGATGTGATTTCTAGCAAAACCATTTGGGTACGCAAAGATCACATTGCTAACCTTGCACCCAATGTATTTGACACATCTAACAATGTCCCAACCGCTAACATTCATGGACCCAAAAGGATATGGGTACCTAAAAGAAACTAATTATTTTGTAGAGCTACGCCTCCGGAGGACGAGAATGGGTGCTTGACAGTGGATGCACCGATCACATGACCGGAGACGAAAGCATGTTCGATGAGTTCACGCCAAATGCTTCACCTTCTCGAAGCATTACATTTGGAGACAATGGTAAAGGAAAGGTAATGGGGCTAGGTAAAGTCGCCATATCCAAGGACAAATCTATTGCTAATGTTATGCTCGTTAAGTTCCCTTGGATTCAATCTTATGTCCATTGCTCAATTAACCGATCTTGATCTCAACGTATTATTCACTAAAACTGATTGCCAAGTGTCTAAAAGCGATGATCAAACCTTAGTCTTCAAAGGAGTAAGAAAAGGCAATCTATACCTCATTGATTTCTCTAAAGGTCCTCAAGTGACTACCTGTTTAAATAGCAAAGTCTTCAAAAGGTTGGCTATGGCATCGAAGACTTAGACACGTAGGGATGAGGAACCTAGACAAGTTGGTCAAAGGTAAACATATCCTTGGAATCACTAATGTATCTTTTGAAAAGGATAGACTTTGTAGTGCATGCCAAGCCGGGAAGCAAGTAAAGTCCAAGCATCCCTCCAAGACCGTCATGTCAACCACATACCCTCTCGAGCTTCTTCACATGGACTTATTTGGTCCAAATACCTACAAGAGCTTCAGAGGTAATGCTTATGGTCTTGTAATCGTAGATGACTTTACTAGATTCACTTGGGTATATTTTCTTGAGGATAAAGCTAGGACCCAAGAATGCTTCAAGAGATTTGCAAGAAAAGCACAAAATGAATTCTGAGTTGAAGATCAAGAAAGTGCGAAGCGACAACGGGACGGAGTTCAAGAACACAAATGTAGATGACTTCCTAGATGAAGAAGGCATCAATCATGAGTTCTCCGCCGCCTACACGCCTCAACAAAATGGTGCTGTTGAAAGGAAAAAATCGAACCCTAATCGAGATGGCGCGTACAATGCTTGAAGAATACAACACGCCAAGCAGATTTTGGGCGGATGCCATCAACACCGCATGCCATGCAATCAACCGTCTTTATCTTCACAAGTTTATGAAGAAGACATCTTATGAGTTACTAACGGTAACAAACCAAACGTTGCATACTTTCGTGTATTTGGATCTAAATGCTATATTTTAGATAAGCACCGTACATCTAAATTTGCTCTAAAATCACACGAAGGTTTCTTTCTCGGTTATGGCTCGAGTTCGCACACTTACCGAGTCTTCAACAATTTGACACGAAAAGTTGAAGAAACGGTGGATGTGCAATTCGATGAAACTAATGGCTCCCAAGTAGAGCAATTGCCAAGTATTGCAGATGAGATCATTCCCTACTGAAGCCTTGAAGAATATGGCTATTGGGGAAAGTAAAGCCAGTTGAAGTCAAAGAGAGCACTTCATCTCTAGATGTCATGCCACCTTCTTCAAGTCAAGATCCCCAAGAAGAAAGTGATGACACTGAAGCAAACGCCGAAGATGAGGCTCAGACAAGACTTCAAGCTCAAAGTGGTCCACATCACCCAAGGCTCATGAAGCAAATCCAAGACAGTCATCCAGTCGACAAAATCATAAGTGACATAAACAAAGGTCCACAAACTCGCTCACGTACTAGACTTTCAAACTTTTGTGAGCACTACTCGTTTGTGTCTTCTTTGGAACCAACTAGGATCGACGAAGCAATGGATGATGAAGATTGGGTGATGGCGATGCAAGAAGAGTTGAACAACTTCGAAACGCAACAAGGTGTGGACGCTGGTCGATAGACCGAACCCCAAAGAGCACAACGTCATAGGAACAAAATGGGTGTTTCGGAATAAGCAAGATGAAGATGGTCAAGTGGTGCGCAACAAAGCACGTCTCATCGCTCAAGGCTACACGCAAGTAGAAGGTTTGGACTTCGGTGAGACTTATGCACCTGTAGCTAGATTAGAAGCTATTAGAATCTTGCTAGCATATGCAAATCATCATAATATCTTGCTATATCAAATGGATGTTAAAAGTGCATTCTTAAATGGTGAAATTGAAGAATTAGTATATGTTGAACAACCACCAGGTTTTGAAGACCCAAAATTTCCAAATAATGTGTATAAACTTCATAAAGCTCTATATGGACTTAAACAAGCTCCTAGAGCATGGTATGAATGTCTTAAGAAGTTTCTACTAACTAAGGGCTTTAAAAATGGAAAAATTGATTGCACTCTCTTCACCAAAGTAATGGATGGTGAACTCTTTGTATGTCAAATATATGTGGACGATATTATTTTTGGATCAACTAACCACAATTTCAGCAAAGAGTTTGGAGAGATGATGGCAGAAAAATTTGAGATGTCCATGATGGGAGAGTTGAAGTTTCTTCCTAGGTCTTCAAGTGAAGCAACTCAGAAATAGAATCTTCATCTCCCAAGAGAAGTACATTCGGGACATGCTCAAGAAATTTGACATGGAGAAAGCAAAGGGAATACGTACCCCAATGCAAACGAACGGCCACCTCGACCTAAATGAAGACGGTAAATCCGTTGATCAAAAGGTATACCGTTCTATGATTGGCTCCCTGCTGTATCTTTGTGCATCTAGGCCCGACATTATGTTAAGTGTTTGCATGTGTGCACGGTTTCAAGCCGCTCCTAAGGAGTGCCACCTCACGGCCGTTAAGAGAATTCTTCGATATCTAGTTCACACTCCCAACTTAGGGCTGTGGTATCCCAAAGGGGCTAGCTTCAATCTTGTTGGATATTCAGATTCGGACTATGCAGAAAACAAGGTTGATAGGAAGTCCACCTCCGGATCATGCCAATTCCTAAGCTAGATCGTTAGTTAGTTGGTCTTCCAAGAAACAAAACTCTGTTTCCCTATCCACCGCCGAAGCCGAATACATATCTGCAGGTGCTAGTTGCGCTCAATTATTATGGATGAGGCAAACCTTGAAGGATTATGGGATTATGATAAGAGAAGTGCCTCTTTTGTGTGACAACGAAAGTGCAATCAAGATAGCCAACAACCCAGTTCAACATTCCCGCACAAAACACATAGACATCCGTCATCACTTCATTAGGGATCATGTTGCAAAGGGTGATATTGTTATTAGCCATGTGAGAACGGATAAACAACTAGCGGATATCTTCACAAAACCCTTAGATGAGCATAGGTTTTGCGAGTTGCGAAGTGAGCTAAATATCTTGGATTCTCGAAACGTAACATGAAACCATGCATACATGTTTATATCATGACTTGATGTTGATGCTCTAGATGTAAACACATTAAAGGAAAGTATAATTCTCTCAATGAATGTGTACATCCAAGAATGTGAGAAAAGAAACTCATATGCTTATTGATGAATATGATTCACAGAACCCTCCTCACAAAATTGATATGTGGTTCTAAATCTATACATTCATACATGGTGGCTTCAAACCACCACTTTTGATATAGATCTTGTTTATCTTCGATCTTAGTTCTATTGTTCATCCAACTTATAGCTCACTGTCTTCAGTTGATATTTCTCTAAGTGGATGACAAAGAACCCTCACCTCAGATCTATCTAAAACCTCATCTAAAATCTTCATGCTGTTCCTCACAAGTGCGCTGTTGAAACTCATCCCGGTACCACCGATTTCCTCTTCCGGTGCTACCACGATAAACCCTAGAGTCAGTCTCTTCTTTAAAAAAGAGGCAAATTCTTCGGTCTTACCGGTTTCTCCAAACACGGCACAACCGAAAACCCTCTCTGTTGAGACTCTGAAGAATCATGAATCAAGTTCCAGTACTCAATTCTAGTGCTACCGTGATTTATCCCAGCACCACCGCTTTTGATGACTCAAAACGGTAGATCCGGTTTCTTCGCGAACCGCATCTCCGGCTCTTCCGGGAACCAGAGCTATAAATAGACCCGAGTTGTCTTCCAAAATGCTTGAACTTCCAGAAACCCTAAAAATCCTCAGCGCCGCCGCTGTTCTTCATCCGACCGTCGGAACCACCGCCTTCGATGACCGGACTCACCACTGTCGCCGGACTTCTTCACGTCCGCCATCGCCGTAGCAGCACCGCCACCGCCGAATTAGGGCACGGCAGTGGAACCCGCGACCTCCACTTCGCATTTCCCGTCGCGCGAGTTCAATCTCCACGGTACATTTTCCTCCAAAATTCTAGTACCTGTCAAATCAAAATATCTCAGGACTTTTGGCACGTTTTTAGATTCCGTTCAATCTCTACGCCAATCAGAATGAGTGGTTTGTTCTTCAACTATTTCTGGTACAACCGAGTCTTCAAACCGTAGTTCCGCGTTTGTGCTCTGCAATGCTGAAGCACAAGCCCGGCACTTCCGGAAGTGAAACCGGTTGCACCGACTTTGAAGAAATCACTCATTCTTCAGCCAAAAACATTTTCTTCAAAATTGTGTCTGCTGAGTGCTCTTGTGATCTCATCTTCTCTCCTCTTAGCCCTTATGCTTCACAGGTGTAACAATGTCTTCAGATCAAAGTGACTCTAATGCTGAAAGGAGTTATGATGTGCAAATCAGTGACAGTGACCCAGATAGGGCCACCAGCAGCTCCAGGGAGAGTTCACCTCCTCCTCCTCTTCCTCCTCAGAAGAAGTCCAGAACTCAGGCTGGCACTTCAGAAACCACAGGCAAAAGAAAGAAACTGCAAAACATGGCATATGAAGTGCCCAAAGAATTGAAGATGCACACTCCTCCTCATGAGTCAGCAATGGAGATAAAGCACAGACATCAAAGGATTAGGAGATATTGGGAGAAGCAGCAAAAAGAAGGCAGATATGTGACTACCTACTGGAAGAATATCTTTGAAGAAAAAGCTGCTAAACAAACCCCAGCCAAATCCAAGAAACCATCTTCTTCAACCCTTGAAGAAGTTAGAAAAAGGAAAGAGGCAGCCAGTGCCACAAAGCTCACTCTTCAGCAAAAGAAATCACCTCAAAAGGAGAGAAGAGTAGTTGCAAAGAGAAGTGAGAGCAGAGCTCAAACTGCTCCAAAGTCTTCAGCCCCCAAGCCATCTGCTCCTCCTACTGCTGAATCAGATTCAGACATTGGGGATGATATCCCAATAGGGCTCAGGGCCTCCTTAAGAATGAAAAAGGCTGAAGAACAATGGGAAGCTGCCAAAATCTCAAAAGCTTGGTAAGCAGCTAGATGCCAAAGAGCAAGCTACAAAAGAAGCTTCAGCTAGTCCAATAACCATCTTCTCTTCTGAAGAACTGGCCAAACAAGATGCCCTAGCCCTAGAGAGGCTAGAAATCTATGAAGCAGCTAGAAAAGTCAAGAAAAGCTGGAAGAGTTTCATAGACAAAAGAAATTAAGAGAAGCTGAGTTGAAGAAACTGAAGGCTGCTCAAGGCAAAAGCAAAGAGAGTTTTGAGAGATACAAAACTCTTATAGCAGTGCAAGCCTCAGAAGAAGAACGTGGCAAGACTCTAGCCAGATCTGCCACTCTTGCTGGTATTAGAAAGAAGAAAGCTCTTTCAGAGGCTGCGAAGGTAAGAGAAGAGAATGAAGAAAGACTTGCCAGAGCCTCTAGGCCTACGGGCATTGTGATTAGGGAACCTCAGCAACATCTTCCAAGAGTGAGGCCCTCTTCACCTCTAACAAGTCCAGCAAGGACCTCTGCACAAGAAGCAAACTCCCCAAATTCCTCAAGCTCAAACAGCTGATGTTCAAATGGAGGAAACACAGGTTGAAGAACCTGGAGCTTCAAGTGCTCCTCAGACAGAAGCTCCTGAAGAACAACATGCAGTGAGCCCCAAGGCTTCAGAACAACCTCCTCAGCTGGAAGAACAAAGGGAAGAACCAGCTGCACAAGCTAAGACTCAGGCTGAAGAATAAGGAACTCAGCCTGAAGAGTATTTCTAGGCCCCAGAGGCTCCTGAAGCAGAGCCTCCTACTGAAGAAGTAGAGATACCTCAGGCTGAAGAGCAGCAAGGTCAGTTTGAAGCAATCATTGAAGAACAAGCAGCTGTCGCTGCTACTACTGAAATCTTTGAGTCTCCTGAAGCTCAAACTCACCAATATGAGAGAAGACAAAGAAAATAGACTGTCACTACCAGACACTCTGCTCCAACCGCGAAGAAGAAGAAGGCTGAAAAATTGCCTCCAAGACCCTGTCAGAGGACCAGATCAGCTCTAAAGAAGGCAAGAATTCATGAGGATGAAGAAGACATTGAAATCAGGGAGCAGCAAAACATTGAAGACAATGCCACTCTGGTGGTCCTTGCTCCCACATAGATGATTCCTCGGCAAGGCAAAAGGCCTCAGCCGGTTGTTGAGTACAACAAATTGACCAATGAAGAACTCAGAGAGATCAGATGGGATGTAAATCCCTATGAGTTTGCAAGGGATGCTTCAGATCCCAGATTCTGGGCTAGGACCCAGCAGGTCTTCTATCAAATCACACTCTTCAAAGAAAGAACAGAGTCTTCAAACATCAATATGTGGACAGAGCTTATCTGGAGAAGCACAGGTGCTTTGCCCCTGTGTTAGATGCCCTCCGACAAGTCAACCTTGAAGACTTTGTCACCTTTAGACAAGATTGGAATGAAGAGCTTATACTTTCAGTTCTATGCAACTCTGTATATATCAGGAAGTGAAACTCATTCCAACACTTGGAAGCTTGAATGGATGATAGGGCATTCTAGATATGAAGCAACTTTTGAAGAATTTGTTGCCAGAACAGGGCTGGGGATGGACATAAATTCTGAAGATGTAAAGATTCACAATGAAGATATTCTACCAAAAGAAGGGTTGACTCCTCTGTACTATGAAGACAGAGAATTATCCTTGGCAAAATAGCTGACCTAACATATGCTGCCAGGACTGTTCTGAAGATTCTGAGGAAAACACTTGCTCCGAAGAAAGGAAACCAGGATGAGATTCATCACAGAGCAAGGAACCTTCTCTTGAAGATCATGACCCACATACCCTTCAACTTGGCTGACTTCTTTGGCAACTTCATGTGTGAAGCCTATGCAGATCATATCAAGCAGCTACCTTATGCCCCACTACATAATGAAGTTCATCCTAAACAAGACAGAGATTGCTTTCCACTGTGATACAACTCATACCAAGTTCACTCCTTCCTTATATGAAGACTTGGTGAAGAAAGCTCCTCTTGTCAAAGGCAAAGGCAAGGCACCTGCTGAACAAGCTCCTCAACCCTCTGCTCCTCAGGCTGGTGACGAAAGAATTCCTCTGGCCAGTGATGATCCTGCTTTCCATCATTCAGAAGGCCAATCTAAATCGCTTGAAGCCCACACCCAAGCAGATCTTTCCCCAGCTGATCTAATTCTTCAAGCGCTTCGTCAAATGAAGTCTGAGCTGCATCAAATGAGGAAAGAGCAGAAATTAGCAAGGCATGATTTGAATGCACTCTTCAACATGGCCAAAGTATCCCAGACAGCCAACAGAGAAGCTCTCAAAAGATCTTGGGTATTTCTGGAGAAACATTACTCTGAAGAAGAGCTCACAGCACAAGGTATTAAAGAAACCTATTCCTGGTGTGCTCACTCTCCTTCTTCAATCCATTACAGAGTCACCTCAAGTGCAACCAACTCCTCTGTCGAGCCTGAAGAAACTGCAACCTCTCCTTCAATGCCTCCATCAGCTCCAGCTCCCTAACATTCTCCTCATGCTTCTGCTTTTGAAGCTCCTCCCACAGCCTAGATGTTTTTGGTTATTTGATGCCAAAAGGGGGAGTGTGATACAAAGCTTCAACAAAAGGAAGTGGAAGTGATGAAGAAGACTAGGATTAGAAGAGTTACAAACCTCGTTTCTTTTTGATAATTCTTGTATTGGTTTGTAAACTCTAAGTGGTGATCTTCTGTGTCTAACATAGTTTCAGTCTTTCTTTACATACTTTGAGTAAATTCCATGCTCTGATTAATTTCCATGCATGTTTATTTGCTCTGATCACCACTTGTGCATTGTTCTATTATTAATTATTCTCATACAATGCACTTCCATGGGTTCCAAGATATAGGGGGAGCTCCTCAAAACTCCTCAAAGATATGCACTTATATTCAAAGCAATATTCAAAACAGTGCACGTATTTAGGGGGAGCTATCTCTATATCATGAAACTCAAAACACAAATCTTTATATCCAATTTGAAGCTTTAATCGTGTTGTCATCAATCACCAAAAATGGGAACCTGGCAAACCTTACTCTAGCAAAAATATTTAAAGAGTAAGATCTTGACACAAATAGATGACAAACCAGGGGACTCCCATTTTTATGTCGGCCTTATGAAAGTCAAATCCACCTTACTGAGACATGGAGCTTTCCGGCTTCAAGATGGATCTCAAATCTGATTTTGGATGCACACTTGGCTCGGTAACTCCCCACTATCTACACAGTATCTATTTTTATTTAACATTGTTTGCAATAAAAATTCTACTATAGCACAAGTAATGAGTACCAATCCGCTAAGTGTCTCTTTTCGACGTGGTATTGTTCAACATAACTTATTGCACCTATTCAAGCTCACAACTCGGGTGGATGAAGTGAACTTGATGTCCGAAAGGAACATATTCACTTAGAAACTTCACCAAAGTGGAGAATTTTCTGTTAAGCCCCTATATACTTGAAAGTGCATCTAGTGCCCCTAGTGGATTTTGATGATTAATGACAAACGGTTAAGGGACTAATGGTTTACTAAGTGTACACAGGTGATTAGTCCCCAAGTGATTGGTTTAACCAGTGAATGTTGACCCTAAAAATTGATGTTAAAGAAAGGTTTAGACCTAGAAGATTAGTGGAGATTTTCTAGTGTTTATATGATCAAAGATCATTTGAGTCTATAGGACAAGCCGCCTACTAAGAGGGGTTAGATACCTATGCTATAGGAAGGATCTTCTTAAGTGCTCAGTCTAAATATCTGAAGAAATCCTTTGAACTCTCTTTCTGAAACACAGACAGTGACTCTCGGTTGTACCGGTTTGAAGAATCGGTTGTACCGAGATTGGCCTCTGTTGTAAGGTTTGAGGACTTAGTCGTCTCAACATTGAAGAGCTTCAATTGCAACATGACCTGTCTTGAATCCGGTGCTGCTGAGAATGGCCTCTATGTTGGAGAGTTAGGGAACCCTGCCGCTTAGGGTTTGCCCTAGTTTCATATTCCGGAAATCGGTATGACCGGTTTGGAAGACCGGTGCTGCCCGAATATGCCTCTGATACCCTAGACCAAGTCCTGTTCGCTTTGTCTTCAGTTGCACCGGTTTCATATCCGGTTGCACCGGGAATCCTCTCTGGATTTAGGTCGTTTGATGCCCTAGTCTAAGTCGCATTCTGAGTTGTCTGTGGTTGCACCGCTTTTGTATCCAGTTGCACCGGGAATCTCTTCTGGACTTAGGGCCAAGTTCGTCTCAGACTAAGTCACATTCTTCGTGTGTCTGCAGTTGCACCGTTTCTGTCACGGACCCGGAATTGCATATGATTAGGGGAACGCGAAGTCGCCAAGGACCGAAGGACTCGTCCACCCGGTGGCACGGTACCTGCGCCGTACGCACCAAGGTAGAACGATCCGACACCCGCCAGATGCGAGCCGGCCGGAAGCGACCAATCTTCCCAAAATCACATACGATTCCATAATCCGGTGAAAAGTCTGAGTCGTTCCTGAATCCTACCACGACAAGCAAGGTCGGAGGAGCCCGGCAATTCTACCCACACCCTAACCTAGCTCGGAAGCTAGTGGGTCGCTCGAAAGCCCGGTAGAACACCCACACCCTGCCTGGCCGGCACAGCATCTCAGCCAGCGGGTCACTCAACCAACTCCTGCCCGACTTAGTAGAAAATGGTACGGCCTCGATCTTTCACGGCATACCCATACACTTCATACCATTCACGCATTGTGCAGGGGCAGCCTGGATTAACAACTCGGATATCGTCACAAAGCTCTACATTACGATATTAATAACAACAGTCCACGAAGGGACTACATATTACATCAGTCGGTTAACACCGGAAACATATCCGAGTACGGAGAAAATTAACAACAGCGGAAGCAAAATAATAGTCCCACAGCGACATAGTGATCGCTGAACAAAACACTAACTATCCCATACATCGAACACAACCGAGGAAACCAGACACGTCAAACATCGTCGAAAAACTCTTCGACCACCGGCTCACCTGCAAGCTCCAGGGATAACCTGGGTGAGTACGAATGTACTCGCAAGACTTATCCGTGCTTGATTAAATGTCCTACTCATACTAGTGCAACAATAATTAAACATGAATGCTTCTCAGAGTAACAATATACTTAATTATGAAAACAAAGCATAATTAACATGGAGAGAGGTCAACTAATCAATATACTACTCAGGCAACCAACCAATCAACTTCCGTTACTAACACATTTACTTGCATCATTTTCAATCACTTAGGGTACAGCCCTTAGGTTAATCCCAATCTCAATCATCAACACCTAGTTCATTCAATCTCTCGGACCGTTCCGACGATACAACCGCTAGCGATATTCGAGAGCATTATCCCTTGGAGGTTGCAAAGCTCCAAGCGGCCTTTACCATTCGACATACCCTAGCGTTGATCTCGGCAACGTCCACGTGGTGACAAGGGAAGTAGCCACGCTGGAGTTACCTCAAGGTTGGTATCGCGACAATACCCCCATTCACCTAGTCGCACCAGGCTCCTCCAGTGATACCAACTTTATCCAGCTGACCCTTTTTCCTTCGGCTCTCACATCTCACCTTAGGTTCAAATATTTAGCTCATCAATTAATTTCAACCATCACTAGGCACACAATACAACACATCCTAACATGCTGGTTTAATCGAAATTAATGACAAGCTACGAACGATAATACAATCATCAACACATGAACGAAATAAGCAAGTACTGAACGCAAAAAGGGAATGCAACAAGCTCTGCTTGCCTTGATCGGTTTGTTCCTGGTCTTGCACGGAGTCGTAAGCCGAGGGGTCGTCTTCTTCAAGCTCTTTTGTAATTAATTTGAAGAACCGGAAAGAAAACGATAAAAGAAACAATAAGATTCCACATGTATGCATGAGGACTAATGCACTAATGAATGTTCAGTCATGTGCGGTTGTTAGGTTTTAGTTAGCGAGGACTATTCGTATTAATCTTGTGAAGGTTATGTGTAATACTAAACATGCATGCATGATATTTCATGTTGTGTGTGGGGATTTAAGGTTAGCCATGTTTTAGTTGGAATGGGTTGTTAAGTCCTAGGGTTGTATGCATGCTCAGATTCATGCGAATGCGAATTAGGGTTTTAGAGGTAATCACTTATGGTGAAGTGGCAATGAACATGCATGTTAATAATTGATTAATATTCTGAACTAATTGACTAGCGCAACTGAAATCAATTAAATCGAAGTTACAATCAATTAGTTATGCACTTGACGAGTTAGGGTTTACGGGGTTCGACGAATAAAGGAGCTAATACCTAAGACCTATCATGCATGTATTCTTACTGGGATTTCAGTGGTTACATAACGTAGTATATCTTATGAGGATTCCAGAACTATCAAGATCGTCGAAATCGGAGCTAGGGTCATAAACCTAGGGTTTATAGGCCCTCGACAACCCTAAACCTTCTACCCTAGATATCAGGACGTGCATGTGTTCAATTTCAAGTTTTGATTCAGCCATATTGTAGAGTTTTTCATAAGCTTTCCAGAGATATAAAATTTTGTCAATTTGGACTTACGGTTCAAAAGATATGGACATTTGAAATCTTGTGGATTTTAATTCTAAACCTAACCCTAATCTGCTCGTGAACATAATTGCTACATCTACCCGAGGTCTACCCAGACCCAAACTCAATCCCTATGCGCACCCAGCCGAGGTTCACCCCAAAATCCACCCCCATAACCCGACCCTACTGACCAGTGGGCCATACCCGCGCACGCGTGGCCCAATCAGAAGAGGCCACGCGGCGCCTCTCTCTCTCTCCTTTCCCTCATCACTCTCTCTCTCTCTCTCCTGGACCTGGCCGGAGCCGAGGCCGACGGCGGCCCTCTCGCCGGAGAGGAGGCCGAAGGGCTAGGGGCGGCGGCGACCTCGATAGCTCGGTGGGGAGGAGCGGCGGCTCACCCTAAGACGGTTGCGGTGGCGCGGGGAGGCTGTGGGGGGGACCGGAGAGGCGGCGGCGACGAAGACAGAGGCGGCGGCGACCGGTGGCTCGTCGAGGGGCTGCTCGGGGCTCAGACCTGCGAGGGGAAGAGGAGGGGAAGTTAGAGGAGGGAGAAGCGGAGCTCGGGGAAAGAAAATGGGAGACGGCGGAGGACCGCGGCGGCTACTGGAGCTCGTCGGAGGCGGCGGCCGGGGCTGAGGAAGACGACGACGGCTTGGGGAGAAGAGGCAAGGGGGAGGGGACTAGGGTTTCCGGGGGCTCGGGGGGGCTGTCCGAGAGGAGGAGGGCATTTAAGGGGGCGGCGCGGTCACGGGGGGGGGCTGGTCAGAGCATGGGCACCGCCCCGCTCGGCCACTGGACGCCGGCGACGTGGCCGGGGCGCCCAGACGAGCGGGCCCCGCGCACCGGGAGGAGGGAGAGGGCGCCGACATGCGGGCCCGGTCGGCCAGTGGGAGAGGGGAAAACGGCGGGAGAAGATGGGCCGGCCGGAGCGGCCCAATAGGCCCCGGCCTCTGTTCCTTTAAAGCGTTTTTCTTTTTCTTTTTAATTTTTTTGAAATCAGGACTACTCCTCTTATCATTTTATGTGCATATTTTGCTCCAAATGATCTGAAATTTTTACAGGGGGTTCTAAACTTTATTCTTGAGCTACTACAGAAGGTTGAGTTGAGTTGGAGCTCATTTGAATGGGTGCCCAGTTCAAATTTGAATTAGGGTCCATGTTTGGGTTTTGAGCGGAAGCTAGGTTTCAACTATCTCCAAAAATCATGAAACTTGGCAAGGGGCTAGGGTTGCCACTTTAGGAACTATTTGTGAAATTTGGAGAGCTTTGTATCCACTAACACTTGTTCTATCGTCGAAACCCTAATTCCAGCTCCGTTAGGGTTTGGGGTTAGGGACGAGGATTCACCGAAGGTTCGATGACTTCCACCACCCTTATTGAAGATATTATTATTTTGAATATTTCAAATAAATTGATTGGTGTTTGCAACAATCATCCACCGAGGATGAGATATTAACATATTCTATAAAGTAAAGTTGATATACAACTAAGTTTAAATAAGGTGTGGTTGATGATAATGCCATGTATGCATGAATGCGGAGCAAATACCTATTTATCGTAAAGTGGGTATTACAAAACCTACCCCCCTAAAAAGATCTCGACCCGAGATCACTAACGGTCGACAAACAAGGTTGGAAACTCGGCCTTGAGCCATTCTTCACGTTCCCAGGTGGCTTCGTCTTTGGTGTGGTTGCTCCACTGAACCTTGAGGAACTTGATGGTACGACGCCGAGTCTTGCGTTCAGCTTCGTCGAGGATGCATACCGGATGTTCCCGATACGACAGGTCTTCGTGTAGCACTTCTATTTCGGGGTTGATCTTCGTCTCTGGAACTCGATGGCAAGCCTTTAACTGGGACACATGGAAGACATCGTGCACTTGGGACAGCTCGGGAGGCAACTCCAACTGATATGCGACGGTTCCTCGTTTGGCTAAGACTTGATATGGCCCGATATAACGAGGGGTCAGCTTTCCTTTCATTCCAAAACGGTGAACTCCTTTGAATGGAGTGACCTTAAGATATACGCTATCTCCAACCTGGAAGGTAACCTCTCGACGGCGTGGATCGGCGTAGCTCTTTTGCCTGGATTGAGCTTCGCGAAGACGTTGACGGACATGGTGAACTAGCTCTTCAGCTTCTTCGATTGGGTTGGGTCCAAAGAATTGTCTCTCGCCTGTCTCTGACCAGTTCAATGGTGTTCTGCACTTTCTTCCATAAAGTACTTCAAAGGGGGCCATTCCGAGGCTGGCTTGGTAACTGTTATTGTAGGCGAACTCTGCATACGGCAAGTATTCTTCCCAATTGGAACCAGCTGTGAGGGCACAGGACCTTAACATGTCTTCAAGGACTTGGTTTGTTCGCTCAACCTGACCGCTGGTTTGCGGATGAAAAGCAGTGCTGAAGGATAAAGAAGTGCCCATAGATTCGTGCAAGCATTTCCAAAACCTGCTGGTGAATTGAGTGCCTCGATCTGAGATGATTCTCTTGGGAACACCATGGAGACAAACAATCCGAGAGATATACAACCTTGCTAGCTGGCTCACTTTGTGCGTTGTTTTCACAGGGATGAAGTGGGCGACTTTGGATAGACGGTCTACAATCACCCATATTGCATCGTTGCCCTTTGGAGATCTGGGCAAGCCTACAACAAAATCCATACCAATCTCTTCCCATTTCCACTCGGGAATAGGGAGTGGTTGCAGTAAGCCTGCGGGTCTCTGATGCTCGGCCTTCACACGGCGACAGACATCACACTCAGCAACATATTGGGCAATCTCCCGCTTCATCCGGGTCCACCAGAACTGACGACGGAGATCTTGGTACATCTTGGTACTGCCTGGATGGATGGTCAATGGGGAGTTGTGGGCTTCATGGAGGATTAAGTCCTTTAGTTGCTTGTCCTTGGGCACCACAAGTCGTTTTCCAAACCATAACACTCCATCCTTATCTTCTGTGAAACAAGTTGCGGTACCAGTCTTCATCTTCTCCTTGATTTTCTTCATTCCAACATTCTGAGCTTGAGCAGCCTTGATTTGAACTTCTAATGATGGCTTCACCTCCAAGGTGGCGAGGGTACCCTGTTCAAACATCTCCAAGTTCAGTCGTTGAAACTCTTCGTGAAGAGGTGGTTGCTGCTCCTT
The DNA here is from genome assembly GCA_019208055.1 of Stipa capillata. NCBI lineage: Eukaryota > Viridiplantae > Streptophyta > Magnoliopsida > Poales > Poaceae > Stipa > Stipa capillata. The sequence goes on along the minus strand of JAGXJF010002641.1, from coordinate 47,757 downwards.
GATCACAGCGTTGTTGCAGTACGCCTTCCGACTAAGGGCATCAGCAACGACATTGGCTTTGCCGGGGGTATAATTTAAGCCCAAGTCGTAATCCTTGATTAACTCAAGCCATCTCCTCTGACGAAGGTTCAGGTCCGGCTGGGTGAACAGATACTTTAGGCTCTTATGGTCCGAATAGATTTCACAGCGGTTACCGATGAGGTAATGGCGCCAAATCTTGAGGGCGTGAACCACAGCTGCTAACTCTAGGTCGTGAGTGGGGTAGTTGGCTTCATGAGGTCTCAACTGTCGCGAGGCGTAAGCTACCACGCGACCTTCTTGCATGAGGACACAGCCTAATCCATTGTATGAAGCATCGCAGTAAACCTCGAAGTCCTTATTGACGTCTGGGAGAACAAGCACTGGGGCTGATGTCAGTCTCTTTCTTGAGTTCCTGAAAACTGGCTTCACACTTGTCAGACCACACAAACTTGGTGTCTTTCTTCAACAGTTCGGTCATGGGCTTCGCTATGGAGGAGAAACCCTCGATGAATCGACGGTAGTATCCTGCCAATCCCAGGAAACTCCGGATCTGGGTAACTGATTTGGGTTGCTTCCACTCTTGTACCGCTTGCACCTTGCTCGGGTCTACCGCGATACCTTGAGCTGAGAGTATGTGGCCCAAGAATTCCACTTGGCGTTTCCAAAACTCGCACTTCGAGAATTTGGCATACAAACGATGCTCACGGAGCTTGTCAAGCACCTTTCTCAAGTGATCTTCATGTTCTGAGTCGGACTTGGAGTAAATGAGGATGTCGTCGATGAAGACGACAACAAATTGGTCCAGATACTCCATGAATACTGAGTTCATGAGTTGGGTAAAGGTGGAAGGGGCATTGGTCAACCCGAAGGACATAACTGTGTACTCGTACGACCCGTAACGAGTAGTGAAGGCTGTTTTTGGAATGTCTTCGGATCTGATCTTTATCTGATGGTAACCCAACCTGAGGTCAATCTTGGAGAAGACACTCGCCCCGGTTAACTGGTCAAAGAGGTCATCAATCCGGGGTAGAGGGCATTTGTTTTTCACGGTAAGTTCGTTCAAAGGGCGGTAGTCAACCACCATTCTTAGACTTGAGTCCTTCTTCTTTACGAACATAGCGGGGCAACCCCACGGCGAGGAGCTAGGTCGTATGAAACCTTTTTCCTCAAGCTCCTGGAGCTGCTTCTTCATTTCTAGTAACTCCTTCGGGGATATCCGGTAGGGTCGTCTTGAGACAGGGGCGGTTCCAGGGGGAAGGTCGATGACGAACTCCACTGCGCGATCCGGGGGCATACCGGGCAACTCTTCAGGGAAAACATCCGGATACTCACTTACTACAGGAACTAGCTCAATCCCCTGATCCTGGGTATCGCTGAGGGCGAAGAGACATCCTGTTGGGGACGAGGAGACAAACACCACTTCCTTACCGGACTCAGAGGTAAGAGATACCGATCTTCCTGCACAGTCTATCTTAGCTTTGTGTTGGATCAACCAATTCATGCCCAATATGACGTCCAACCCAGCTGATCCCAAAACTACCATATTGCCCAGAAAGGTTTCCCCACCAATCTCTACTTTAATACCCTCGCAAACCCGTTCGGTTCTGATTTCCGAACCGGGTGTTGCAACGATGAGGGGATGATGCAATGCTGATGATGGAACATGGTTATCATGCACGAACTTGCTGGAGATAAAAGAATGAGATGCTCCGGAATCGAACAGAACAGTTGCAGGAGTTGAGTGAACGGAGAGCGTACCCAGCACCACTTCTGGCGCGTCCTGTGCTTCCTCGGCTGTAATGTGATTCACCCTGCCGCGGCCGGGAACTTGAGGCTTGTTGGGGGACTGGACCCCTGACTTGAGGACCTCTGCCTTGCTGTCCCTGTTGCGCCTTGGGGGCAAAGGCATATCCGGTGCGCGGCTGGTGACAAGCGCTAGCGAAGTGCCCCATCCTTCCGCAGTTATAACACTGTACCTTAGTGATGTCAAGCGCTGGCCTTGGCTGTCCGCTCTGTGGATGAGGCTGAGCATTCTGCGGCTGGGGGCGCGAAGCGTAACCCTGCGGTCTTGGAGGATATTGAACTGCAGGGCGGGGTGGCTGCTGCTGCCACACCCGCGGCTTTTGTGAGCTGCTTGCAGCAGACCTTAGCGCTTCCCTCTCGCGCTTGCGGTTCTGGCTGAGAACGGACTCTCTTGCTTCTATGTTAATGACTTTATCCACCAAGTACTGAAAGTCGCGCACGTCAACAGTGGCTAGCCTTGCCCGCATCTCATCATTCAATTTATCCATAAAGTGCCGGACCTTCTCTTTATCGGTGGAAACTTCCTGAGGGGCATATCGCGACAAGTGGTTGAATTCACGAAGGAACTCCATTATGGGTTTCTTTCCTTGACGGAGATCTCTGAACTCCTCCCTCTTCAAGTTCATGATACCATCGGGGATATGGAAGTTGCGGAAACCGGTTTTGAACTCGTCCCATGTGACCACATGGCCAGCAGCTTGCGTGACCAAGAAGTTTTCCCACCATTCTGCGGCAGCGCCTGCTAGGCAGTGGGAAGCGAACCTGACCTTGTTAGCTTCAACGCACTCTGCTAGCTCGAGTTTCCTTTCAATTTGTCGGATCCAGCTATCTGCCTCCAGCGGGTCATCGGCTTGATCAAAGGTTGGCGGTTGGGTTCGCTGAAACTCAGCTAGGCCACCTCGAGCCTGTCCACCACCGGCGCCTTGATTACGCGCCAGCTGCTCGAGGATCCTATTCTGGGTCATGAGCAGGTCCGCAACACTTGGCTGCTGAGGAGGAGGTGGCACTTCCTCCTCATCGCGCTCACGGCGACCACGGGCAGCACCACGGGTTCCTGACGCCATTCTGTTGCAACCAAAGGACAACAGTAAGAACGGATCAAGGTTAGAGAGGCTGAAAGCAAACGTTTCCCATTGGTTCAGCGGGGTATTTATGAACATGCTACATTATTTCCTAAGAGAAAATGAAGGACCGAACAATGATAAGAACGATACTGGATTGCCATAATACGTTCAACATAGTCCATAGATTGGGGCTGCGGTTTAGGTCACCTTACGGCGAATCTAAACATTACAAGACGTCAAAATTGCAGCCCTTAATACCCAATTACACATCTCCAAAAGATGTTTTAACCCTAGGGTTTGATCCGGCTTACATTACAAAATGAGACCTTTGGCCTAATGCTAACTCCAAACAGCACTTCTAAGGACTTTTTAATGATTCTTCACTACAGCAATAGGTCTCGTAAGTCTCCATTGCTATTCTCCAAGCGTTCATCTCACTTCTCATCGGACGGTGGGTTGCTCGTGGTGTACCACACACGCTCTTCCGGGTCTTCTTCTTCTTCTTCGGACAGTGCGGCTTCATCAGTGGGAACTGAGGTGGCTGGCGTCGAGGCATTCGCTTCTGAGGATCTTGGGGTGAAAAGCCGAAGGTACTGTCGGGCTGTCATCCTTTTGCGCGGCTTCGCTCCCGAACTCTCAGGTTGGTTGGTCTTACAAGGTGGAGTCGGGGTTGGCTCCTCCACCGGGACATAAGGGCTCTCGCCGCAAGACTCATCCTCATTCGCCACATGGTATCTCCGGCGCAACTCCATGCGAAGCTTGCGGTTAACTTTTGTCAATCGTTCCACTTCTTGAGTAGCCTTTCCATAATCCTGATACAGCCTGTGGTGCATAACTTCCGCATCAACAATGTGCTGGATCGTCTCCAACTCAGTCTCATCATCTTCTTCGTCGTCACTTGGCACTGGTACCCTAATGCTGGCACCTCCATCAGTAATCTGGGGAATGAGACGGAAGGGAGAAAATAGAAAGATCTCGTCGAAGTGATGCCGTAGGTGGAGAACTGCTTTTCTTGAGGCTTCCAATCGGGCATCTTCATCACTGGGTCTAGATGATGTAAAGGTCTGATCCAAGTCCGAGACCTTCACTGCGACCCATGCCATCCAAAAGTGAGTCTTTCCATGAACCTTATAAGTCTTGGCATGGAAGGCAGGGAGTTCTTCCGGGGGCACTCCAAGATATTCCAACATCCTCCACAACAAAGCAGCCCATCCTCCAAGCTGTTGCGGGTCGGTCACCACGTTATACACCATCCTATACAAATTTTTTGGGGTTTAGAGAGGACAGGGTTAGCCACACAATGAAAACAAATGCAATAGAGAAGAACTTCAGAACTAAGAGTGAGGAGGTGAAGAAATAAAAAGCAATCTACTTATTAATTTTAAACATAGGGTTTATGCTTTTAAATAGTTTTGCTGGCCTATCAGCGAGGCGCAGCGGGAGCTCCTATCTAACGACCACCTGCAATTGGTTTCCTACGGTCAGCTCGGCTCTGATACCAAGCTGTCACGGACCCGGAATTGCATATGATTAGGGGAACGCGAAGTCGCCAAGGACCGAAGGACTCGTCCACCCGGTGGCACGGTACCTGCGCCGTACGCACCAAGGTAGAACGATCCGACACCCGCCAGATGCGAGCCGGCCGGAAGCGACCAATCTTCCCAAAATCACATACGATTCCATAATCCGGTGAAAAGTCTGAGTCGTTCCCGAATCCTACCACGACAAGCAAGGTCGGAGGAGCCCGGCAATTCTACCCACACCCTAACCTAGCTCGGAAGCTAGTGGGTCGCTCGAAAGCCCGGTAGAACACCCACACCCTGCCTGGCCGGCACAGCATCTCAGCCAGCGGGTCACTCAACCAACTCCTGCCCGACTTAGTAGAAAATGGTACGGCCTCGATCTTTCACGGCATACCCATACACTTCATACCATTCACGCATTGTGCAGGGGCAGCCTGGATTAACAACTCGGATATCGTCACAAAGCTCTACATTACGATATTAATAACAACAGTCCACGAAGGGACTACATATTACATCAGTCGGTTAACACCGGAAACATATCCGAGTACGGAGAAAATTAACAACAGCGGAAGCAAAATAATAGTCCCACAGCGACATAGTGATCGCTGAACAAAACACTAACTATCCCATACATCGAACACAACCGAGGAAACCAGACACGTCAAACATCGTCGAAAAACTCTTCGACCACCGGCTCACCTGCAAGCTCCAGGGATAACCTGGGTGAGTACGAATGTACTCGCAAGACTTATCCGTGCTTGATTAAATGTCCTACTCATACTAGTGCAACAATAATTAAACATGAATGCTTCTCAGAGTAACAATATACTTAATTATGAAAACAAAGCATAATTAACATGGAGAGAGGTCAACTAATCAATATACTACTCAGGCAACCAACCAATCAACTTCCGTTACTAACACATTTACTTGCATCATTTTCAATCACTTAGGGTACAGCCCCTAGGTTAATCCCAATCTCAATCATCAACACCTAGTTCATTCAATCTCTCGGACCGTTCCGACGATACAACCGCTAGCGATATTCGAGAGCATTATCCCTTGGAGGTTGCAAAGCTCCAAGCGGCCTTTACCATTCGACATACCCTAGCGTTGATCTCGGCAACGTCCACGTGGTGACAAGGGAAGTAGCCACGCTGGAGTTACCTCAAGGTTGGTATCGCGACAATACCCCCATTCACCTAGTCGCACCAGGCTCCTCCAGTGATACCAACTTTATCCAGCTGACCCTTTTTCCTTCGGCTCTCACATCTCACCTTAGGTTCAAATATTTAGCTCATCAATTAATTTCAACCATCACTAGGCACACAATACAACACATCCTAACATGCTGGTTTAATCGAAATTAATGACAAGCTACGAACGATAATACAATCATCAACACATGAACGAAATAAGCAAGTACTGAACGCAAAAAGGGAATGCAACAAGCTCTGCTTGCCTTGATCGGTTTGTTCCTGGTCTTGCACGGAGTCGTAAGCCGAGGGGTCGTCTTCTTCAAGCTCTTTTGTAATTAATTTGAAGAACCGGAAAGAAAACGATAAAAGAAACAATAAGATTCCACATGTATGCATGAGGACTAATGCACTAATGAATGTTCAGTCATGTGCGGTTGTTAGGTTTTAGTTAGCGAGGACTATTCGTATTAATCTTGTGAAGGTTATGTGTAATACTAAACATGCATGCATGATATTTCATGTTGTGTGTGGGGATTTAAGGTTAGCCATGTTTTAGTTGGAATGGGTTGTTAAGTCCTAGGGTTGTATGCATGCTCAGATTCATGCGAATGCGAATTAGGGTTTTAGAGGTAATCACTTATGGTGAAGTGGCAATGAACATGCATGTTAATAATTGATTAATATTCTGAACTAATTGACTAGCGCAACTGAAATCAATTAAATCGAAGTTACAATCAATTAGTTATGCACTTGACGAGTTAGGGTTTACGGGGTTCGACGAATAAAGGAGCTAATACCTAAGACCTATCATGCATGTATTCTTACTGGGATTTCAGTGGTTACATAACGTAGTATATCTTATGAGGATTCCAGAACTATCAAGATCGTCGAAATCGGAGCTAGGGTCATAAACCTAGGGTTTATAGGCCCTCGACAACCCTAAACCTTCTACCCTAGATATCAGGACGTGCATGTGTTCAATTTCAAGTTTTGATTCAGCCATATTGTAGAGTTTTTCATAAGCTTTCCAGAGATATAAAATTTTGTCAATTTGGACTTACGGTTCAAAAGATATGGACATTTGAAATCTTGTGGATTTTAATTCTAAACCTAACCCTAATCTGCTCGTGAACATAATTGCTACATCTACCCGAGGTCTACCCAGACCCAAACTCAATCCCTATGCGCACCCAGCCGAGGTTCACCCCAAAATCCACCCCCATAACCCGACCCTACTGACCAGTGGGCCATACCCGCGCACGCGTGGCCCAATCAGAAGAGGCCACGCGGCGCCTCTCTCTCTCTCCTTTCCCTCATCACTCTCTCTCTCTCTCTCCTGGACCTGGCCGGAGCCGAGGCCGACGGCGGCCCTCTCGCCGGAGAGGAGGCCGAAGGGCTAGGGGCGGCGGCGACCTCGATAGCTCGGTGGGGAGGAGCGGCGGCTCACCCTAAGACGGTTGCGGTGGCGCGGGGAGGCTGTGGGGGGACCGGAGAGGCGGCGGCGACGAAGACAGAGGCGGCGGCGACCGGTGGCTCGTCGAGGGGCTGCTCGGGGCTCAGACCTGCGAGGGGAAGAGGAGGGGAAGTTAGAGGAGGGAGAAGCGGAGCTCGGGGAAAGAAAATGGGAGACGGCGGAGGACCGCGGCGGCTACTGGAGCTCGTCGGAGGCGGCGGCCGGGGCTGAGGAAGACGACGGCGGCTTGGGGAGAAGAGGCAAGGGGGAGGGGACTAGGGTTTCCGGGGGCTCGGGGGGGGCTGTCCGAGAGGAGGAGGGCATTTAAGGGGGCGGCGCGGTCACGCTGGTCGGAGCGTGGGCACCGCCCCGCTCGGCCACTGGACGCCGGCGACGTGGCCGGGGCGCCCAGACGAGCGGGCCCCGCGCACCGGGAGGAGGGAGAGGGCGCCGACATGCGGGCCCGGTCGGCCAGTGGGAGAGGGGAAAACGGCGGGAGAAGATGGGCCGGCCGGAGCGGCCCAATAGGCCCCGGCCTCTGTTCCTTTAAAGCGTTTTTCTTTTTCTTTTTAATTTTTTTGAAATCAGGACTACTCCTCTTATCATTTTATGTGCATATTTTGCTCCAAATGATCTGAAATTTTTACAGGGGGTTCTAAACTTTATTCTTGAGCTACTACAGAAGGTTGAGTTGAGTTGGAGCTCATTTGAATGGGTGCCCAGTTCAAATTTGAATTAGGGTCCATGTTTGGGTTTTGAGCGGAAGCTAGGTTTCAACTATCTCCAAAAATCATGAAACTTGGCAAGGGGCTAGGGTTGCCACTTTAGGAACTATTTGTGAAATTTGGAGAGCTTTGTATCCACTAACACTTGTTCTATCGTCGAAACCCTAATTCCAGCTCCGTTAGGGTTTGGGGTTAGGGACGAGGATTCACCGAAGGTTCGATGACTTCCACCACCCTTATTGAAGATATTATTATTTTGAATATTTCAAATAAATTGATTGGTGTTTGCAACAATCATCCACCGAGGATGAGATATTAACATATTCTATAAAGTAAAGTTGATATACAACTAAGTTTAAATAAGGTGTGGTTGATGATAATGCCATGTATGCATGAATGCGGAGCAAATACCTATTTATCGTAAAGTGGGTATTACAGTTTCTGTCTTCCGGCTGCACCAAGAACCCCTTCTGGACTTACGTCCTCTTGTTGAAGCGGTAGTACCGGGTTATGTTTCCGGTTGGACCGTTTTTCTTCTCTGTGGAGGAGAACGTGTCATCTTTTCATTCCCGGCACAACCGCCCTCAGAGTCGGCACTACCGGGAATTGCCTCTGGAAGTTGCTCTGATGAGTACATTCTTCAATTCCAGTGTGACCGCGTTTTCTCCGGACCTACCGCCTTTGTGGTGAAGCATTTCGCTGTACATCAGCTGTTCTTCAGATCTGACCGTTGGTTTGAATCCCGGTGCTTTCGGGTTTGTCTTCCGGTTGCACCGGAAGAGTATCTTTGTATCCAATGACTCTTTTCTGCAAAACGGCTATAAATAGCCCCCGACCCCCTGCGGGCTCGGGAGGACACTTAGCGCAAAAAGACATTCTCTCCACTGTGTGTTCCCTTTCCTCTTTGACTCCTTGAGATCTACTTTGAGAGAGGAAAGCCTTTGAGAGATTTGAGACTTGGATTGAGCATTCAAGCAAGAGCTTCTTCGAGCCTAGCAGATCTGACTTGTTACTCTTGGAGATTTGGCATCTCCTAGCTGGCTAGACGTCTTGGAAGAGCTCCAACTTGTGGTTTCGCCTCCAAAGTTTGTGAAGGTCCGGGGATCACCCCAAGATCCACCAAGAGTGTTTGAGCGGATCCTGAGTGGACATAAGCTCAAGGAGAAAAAGGTGAAGACTGTGTGTCTTCGGAGCTAAGTGCTCAGCCTCTCCAAACGAAGACATAGAGTTATTGCCAACAACTTGAACTTCGGGTTAAATCCTTGTGTCTTCGATTCTTGCTCTTTACTTTGTGTTGTTCTTTATTTGTGTTGAATCTTGTTTGTTCTCTGTTGCTCCATCTATAAATTGCTCCACCTATTGCATGCTAAGCAACTAATTTGTTAAAATTTGATAATCTCCTATTCACCCCCCTCTAGTCGATAAACCTCGATCTTTCAATACTCAACTTGTGCATGAAGATGTGCCAATTATTAACAAATAACTTTGAGAACTCAAAACACCACTAAGGATATAAAAAATTCTTATGGTTTTATGTAGTATAATAATTCTAATCTCACATTTGCCTTAGTCTTGATGAGAGCATCGGCTTTGTGTTGGTCCTGGATGACCCGTCTTCTATGGGTTCCCCTTAGTTTTATACCAGGTGGTCAAAGCAAAATGAGACTGAGTGACGGATCCACCGGGTGCTCTATCTAGGGAGCATATGCCTTGGGGTTTTTTTGAGTATTAAGGTTATATGTGTAGTTTTTCTGAAATCTACTCTCTATTTTTCACTCGTTATACAACAAGCAGCATAAATTGCAAAGCATGTGCATCCCATTTTTAGTGTCGTCAATATCAAAACAAACTGTTGCAACTGTTTGGAAATTTCTTGGATTGAAGCGTCCGATTTTGCACAATCGCTCATGCGGCATCCAGTGGAGTACCCATCTATAAGGTTTAGCTTAGGTACGTATAGACGATCTATTTGCAATCAGAAGTCAGTAGCATTACTTAGGGGGTGTTTGGTTAGGCTTTTCAGCAGCTTTTCACTGGAAAAAGCTGCAGCCCAACCAAACGGCCAGCTTTTCAGCAGCTTTTGCCAACGTTAGCTGTGGGCTTTGCAATGCAAATTTAGCTGTTTGAAAAAGCTGCCTTCTGCCAGTTTTTTGCAATGTGTTGAAACTTTAGTGCTCATTTTCTAAAATGTTGTAGATGATTTGGATCAACCAAAAGCCATATATTCACTTTCTCACAGCCACAGCAGCTTTTCCAGACATCCAGCCAACAGCAGCTTTATCAACAGTCACAGCCTAACCAAACAGGCCCTTAATTTGATCCAATCAGCTTGACGCCAGAGAGGGGAGAGGGCCGGCGGGGCAAGGAAGCGCACGCGGCCGGCCGGGCGGTCAGTCAAAGCTCAAAGGCCCGCGGTCACAGACGGAGAGTAGACGGCGAAGTAACACCCCGGACTCTGAGGAAAAGGAGCACGCTCCGCACTCGCTAGTGCTAATCCACCCATCCATCCATCCATCCATTCAATCCTCGAACTCCGCGGTCCGGCCAAAGGCAACTCTCGGACCCAGCTCTGCTTGTTGCCTAGCACCGGCAGCACTACAGCAGCCTCAGAAAGAAGACACAGAGAAAGAGAAGAGAGAGATCACCGCACCGAAACCGAAGGGTCACAGAAGATGGCCTTTGTCAATGCGGTATGACGACGTGGCAATAGAATGGAATGTAAAATTTTCTCAATACAGGTGACTTGTCGTGGTCCGTCCGTTGCGCTGTAGGGTCAAATTTGATATTGAAATTAAGAAGAGACTAAATCTACTATTATCATTTGGCGGGGCTAAAACTGCTTTTTTTTTCCAGCGGAGCACCAAATTAATGGATGAATTCGAGCTGTGCGCATCGTCTTCACCAGCTTGTTATTAACATCAACATCGATGGCTCCATGGTGATAGTGGTGAGTGATTAGCACAGTGAAGTCAGTTGCAGAGCGCATGCATGTTGTTTTGCCTGCCTTGCCTGATCGATCGTTTGGCTTGTAGTCACAGGCAGGAGGACATTTGGATTTGGTGGTAACAAGAGGAGCAGACATCTTCTTGCTGCAGCACTAGCTAGGCAGTACTGCTAGCTAGTATGTGATCACGCTGACTGTTATAGTGATCATCGTGCCCACAACCACAAGTGAATGAGAAAAAAAGCAACAGTAGGTCGGAAAGGGAAAGAGCCCTGACGAAGGACCAAAGGCAAAGTGGAGGCAAAAAGAAAAGGTGGCAGGCAGCAGAAAGAAAGAAAAAAGAGATGCATAAAAGAGAAAAACTAACGGAATTGCTATTTCTCAGTCGCCTGAGTTGTACATTTTTTGTACTTTAGTTATACAAAAAAAATATGCAACTTAGATATAAAAATGTGTAACTGCTCAATTCTGTTTAGTTGTACATTTCTAGACCGTAAGTTACACATGATTTCTAAAATGTGCAACTACCCCATTAACTATTGAATTAAGAATCAACGTTTAGAATCATTGATTTAGAAATAGTTATTTCTAAGTCGACTTAGAAATAGACACTTCTAAAAACTAACCTCTTTGCAAAGACACAAGCCACAGAAGGGAGCAGAGTGAAAAGAACAAGAGAGGTGGGAGGGGGGGGGGAGGGGTTTAAAGGCCTGCCTGACCCTGATCCCTGAATCCCCTCCGGTCTATTACTCCTATAAAGCCCTAAGATACCACATGTAAATAAACCTAAATGTTACTAATCAACACCAATAGATCGAATCATCCAAAGCGGGAGCTGAGCTCTACTCGTGTCAACACACACCTATGAGGAAAACCAGTGTATCAAGAGCGTCACTCTCACTCTCCTACGCACCACTGTAACTAGCATAGCAAGAAGAGTAGTGCGAGAGTGTGAGAGTTGTTGTGATCGAATCGATAGTGGCACTGATTGTGTGAGGTGTTTGGTTTGGAGTGTGGAGGGATGCGGGCGGGGGATTACACGGTGGTGCACCAGTCGCTGACGGCCGAGGCGGCCGCTGTGCTCAAGATGTCGCTGGGGCTGGCCAGCCGGCGCGGCCATGCGCAGGTGACACCGTTGCACGTCGCGTTCACGCTGCTGAGCAGCTCGTCCTCGTCCTCGTCGTGCTTGCCCCCGCATCTGTTCGCGTCCTCCTCATCAGCTGCTGCCGCGGCCTGCACGCCGTCTTCCTACGCCTATGGGATCCTCAGGCGCGCCTGCGTCAAGTCCCACCCGGCAGCCGCCGCCACCTGCTCACCGGCGGCGGCATCACACCCGCTGCAGTGCCGGGCGCTGGAGCTCTGCTTGAACGTCGCGCTCAACCGGCTCCCTACGACCGATGTGGTGATGGGCGGGACCGCAGTGCTCACCGCTGTCGTCGCCGTCTTCTTCTTGCGCGAGCTCCGCCTCGTCGACGTCCTTCTCGGCGTCGCTCATCCCGCACAATCCGACGCTATCTAATGCGCTCGTGGCAGCGCTCAAGCGCGCTCAGGCGAACCAGCGGCGCGGCTGCGTCGACCTGCAGAACCAACTGCCACTGCCGCTGGCCCCTCTCACCCAGACCCAGCAGCAGCCTCTTCTGCGATCAAGGTGGAGCTGGACCAGCTCGTCGTCTCCATTCTCGACGATCCCAGCGTGAGCCGGGTGATGCGGGAGGCCGGCTTCTCGAGCCCCCGCCGTGAAGACCAACATCGAGGAGGAGAGCGCCATGCTGCTGAGCCTCACCCACCACAGCTCCTCCTCATCCTCCTCTCATGCCGTGGCCGTCCCGCCTCAGACCTTCAACGAGCCGTACATTGACTTCCCCGCGCACGCCAATGGCAGCAGTGGTGGCGGCGGGTCGTGGCGGGCGCAGTTCTTGAACCAGCCTGGTGTCGGTTCCTCGTGCATGGAAGACGGGGCGATCTTGAACGTGATGATGCGGAAGCAGGGGAGGAGAACCAACCCCGTCGTCGTCGGTGACTCCGTATCCGTGGCCCAGGCGTCGGTGGGCGAACTGATGAGGCGGTTGGACAGGGGCGAGGTCCCGGACGAGCTGCGAGGCGCGCACGTGCTCAGGCTTAACCTCCCCTACGTCCACGCCCGGCTCATGACGCGCGCCGACGTCGACGCGATGGCTGCCGACCTGCGCCAGAGCGTGGACGCCCACGCCGTCGCCAAGGTCGCCGGCCTGATCATCTACGTCAGCGACATCCGCTGGGCCGTCTACGAAGAAGACGACGCCCACGCGGACTTCAGCCCGGTCGCTTACATGGTCGCCGAGCTCCGAGCCGCTGCGCGCGGGCGCGCCTGGTTCGTGGCGGCCGCGAGCTACCAGACGTACATGCGGTGCCAGCGGCGCCGGACCTCGCCGCTGGAGGCGACGTGGGCGCTGCGGCCGGTTGCCGTCCCTGCCGGCGCAGGCAACAGCCTGGCCCTCGGCCCCCACGCCCCTCCGGCTCCTGCCCCAAGGCGACAAAACGCTAAACTTCGTGTCATTCGTATACTTTGTTTTCTTCTATTTTTCCTTTTGGTGTCATTTGTAAATCATCATCCGCTCTGTTGTAGTCTGCTCTGCTTTGATTTTGTGTGCTCTGTTTGAACCAGCACAGAGTGGTGCTTGCATGGTGTACTAGTAGAAACCACCTGAAATAATTGGCCGTCATTAGATAGGAAATATTGAAATTATTGAAATTTTAGCTCATAGTAGAAACTAGAAACGGAAAGGTTTGTGTAGATCGTCCTGGGTAGGTAGAACCTTATTTGGTGGGGTGTGTGTTTCTCTTTCCGAAGGCAGGCAGTTTCTGCCTGGGCCAAAAGACCCCGATGCAAAAGCAATTGTTTCTTCATCTTTTTGGCAAGCAAGAATTGCATATTTGGTCCCTTTAACTATTATCAGAGTGTAAATTATATCTCTTAACTCTAAAAACGAGTAAACTTGACCCTTTGACTCTTAAAACTATGTAATTTACCTCCCTAAGACAGATCAAAGCTAATTTTGACCATTAAAAAACGGTTTTGTGCTAACATCTACTTGGATCCTAGTCAGCCTAAAAAGAAAATAAATATTTTTAATTTTTTAATTTACTAAAAAATATTCAAGAAAAATAAAAATAAATAAATATTCCATAAATTTATTTAAAACATATTAAAGTAGAAATTCCACAAATGAAAAAACAAAATAATTCAAAATTCACAGAAAAATAAAAAATAAAAAAGTAGGAAATTCAATAAAAATTCATGTCTGTTTTTTTAGGAATTTCTAAATTTTCAAATTCTAATTTTTAAAATAAATTTATGGAATATATGAAGAAAATTTGTGACGTGGCATACATGGTGATTTTGTGATCTGAAAAAACTTATTTATTTTCCTTTTAGACTAATTAGGATCCACATAGGCGTCATGTCAGCACAAGACCGCTTTTGGATGGTCAAGCCAGTTTTGATCTATCTCAGGGATGTAACCACATGGTTTTGAGAGTTTGAGGGTCAAGTTTACTAAGTTTTAGAGTTGAGAAACATAATCTACACTCTAACAATTTGAGGGAGCAAATATACACTTTTTTTCTTTTGGTAACACCAATAAACCAATGTAGTAACTCAAATCGTGTGGCAGCCGCTTCCTTTTGCTTTCACTGTCAAAAATGTTTGGATGAGTTTTGCTGCCATACATTTCATAAGAAAAGTTTTAAAAGTATCTAAAAGTATCTTCGTCCTTCCATCTTAGTCGAGATCAGTTAGGTATTAGTTGGCTAATTAGATGGGTAGACCCACGTATACACCGTGTCCTCTATCCAAAGCCAGAACCCATCTCCTTCTACCATCCGTTCGACTCATGCCCGAGAGAGAAATTTCGCTGACTCGTGCGAAGTTGCGATGGGCCACGGTGAACCCCTAGCTACCGCAGCTGCTGCACCGGGTAGCCGCCTGTCCGAGCTGACGTCGCGGCACCTGCTTCGAGAAGCTGCCCGTCCTAGGAAGCGCCGACGACGCGGCTTGTCCGCCACTGCGGACCGCGCCTGCCCTAGAAGCTCCTCGGCGACTGGGTTGCCCACGCTTCTCTCGTCAGCCTGCCACCCTACAAGTGTACCTAATCGGCACCGTTGCACAGCTTGTCTATCGCCGGCACCGATACAAAATACGACGGCCTCGCCACGCCCCATCTGAGCCACATCAAATCCAGCTATCGCCGTGTGCCGAAGGCACCAGCGGACTCCCGTAGCCACGCACATCCCATTTTTCCATTCTCCTGAATCCCCGCGCTTTCCTTTGGCCTTGCCTTAGAGCTCCCAATCGCCTCTAATGGCAGCTTTCCCTCTCCTCTGTTTCAAAACGAAGAAGAGATATTGTCTCCCTGCCCTGTGGGCCCGTCCCCTACCCTATTTAATAAAATCATTATAAAGCTGAATCTCTGTCAACTAGTCTCAGGTAACTTGTATGGGTGACACATTGGCCCTGAAAACCAACGTGGCAAGATCTGATGGCCACATCAGCTTAATATTTATTTTCACGGAACAAGCCAGCTTAAGGTGGCCACGTGGGTTAATAGAGGGTTGATTTTCGTAGTTTCTACAGAGTAAATTTGACTATACTACCCTTCTGAATTAAAAAGCAAGTTCTAATCTCCGCCATTGATCTAAATCGAAAGTCGTAAACTTTTCTAGAGGAGGTATATAGTAAAGCAAAACTCGTTTTGGATACATGCTCACATTTTACTGTGTCTCCTCGTTGCAGCATGAAAGAAGTCAAGACCAACAGGCTAGTTGGTGAGATTCCTTTGTTGGATTATGCACCCGGGGAAGAGGAAGATGCGCCGGTCTTGTGCGCCGAGTGTGCCAGCGGCTTCGAAAGAGAAGAATCGCCTGTGAGGGCGAAGGCAGAAGGCACCACCCTTGCCCTCACCTATTTCCCTGGTTGGCCACAGGCAGATGAGCCCCAGGCATCACACAAGGTAAAACGAAGAACTAGCACCTGCAACTTTTGCCACTGCAGCGGATGTTTTATTCACGTAAACACAAGGGTTTAATTGGGGCGATTTTACGTTGGTCAATGCAGGATGAGCTGATTGAATTGAAGAGGAAATGGAGCAGATCGTGCCAGAGGCTTCACTTGCCCAGCAACCAACCCAGTCTCCCATCCAAAGCGTCTTCAATCCCATGGTGGCGTGCCTCCGCAGGGTTACGCTTAAGCTTTGACGCACCGACCGTCCTCGGCACGAGCAAGGGCAACGACCAGCAGGATGTCCAGACTGTGCTGAGCCTCCTGCTTCCGGACTCTCTGATGACGTACGAGGAGGCTCACCGTGACAGGAGCGAGGGTCCGGTGCAGGAGTCAGATGCCGCCATCTGCTCCGGCGACGCGGTTAGCAGCCGGCAACCGTGGCTCGGTGTCAGTGAGCTGCCATTTGGCCATCTCAAGAGGAAGACGGAGGGAGGGGTGCTGTCACCGGGCGAATCCAAGCGTCGGCGACACGGCGGAGGCCTCGACCTGAACCTCTGCGCTGACGAGGAAGGCGGCGGCGACAACGAAGAGGAGGAGCCTGTTCCGAGTGACTTGAACGAATGCGAAATAAACGGCGACGATGCCGGGCGACACGATGATGACGACCTCGAGAGACACGAGTAGGCTAGTTTCTTCGTGATCAGGTGTTTTGTAGCGGCGGGCGGGCGTTGCAGCTCGTGACGTTCAAACTGTAAAATTGGCGGGAAGGTGGGGAGGTAGGCAGGGTGATGGTGGGTAGTACAGCTCCGGGTTCATGGGGGCACTCTCCTACCCACTAGGATCCATGTGGACAGAAACTCAGCTCATGTGCTCCCGATTTTTGTTCTCGTCTCTATGTCCTAGTCTCTTCCATAGTTGTACGTAAAAACTGTGGACTATGGCATTGGCATACCTTGGTTGCTTGTGAAACTTGTGGTCAAGTTTCTTCGCGTTGGTAAACATTGGACCTTTGTTTTCACGATTGAAGGACTCAACTTGCGACTTTGATCAGTGACTCAATACATATTGGTCATAAATGATGGAGTGCTGATCAATCTATGGACACTAATTTGTACTATCAATTTAGTATGGGTGGATTTGGGTGGCAACCGTGCCCGAGGCAACGCGGTGCCTTTTCTTCTTCTTCCTCAGCACGTCGTCCTCCTCCAAATCCTGCCTGGCCATCCTGGCCATCCTCTTCTTCTTCCCATCCACCTTCTCCCAATTTGTCATCGGCACACCTCCTCTTGTCTACTGCCGTCACAGATCTACTTCCTTCCGTTTGTCCTCCTCCCGCTCTACCATCGGTAACTCTCTTCCCGCTCGCCTTCCTGCTCCATCACCATCGTCATCATCAAAGATCAACCTACGTTGACCCGCCTCGTTGCCCTCACCCACAGCCCATTCACTGTCGGCAGAGCTACCACCCCACCCTCAAGGTGTCACCACAGCTGACTCGGCGCTCCATCGAAACTATCCCTCTAATCCAGCGGCACTGATGGACCTGTCTGATGATGGTGAACACCATCGACCCTTCTCCATCCCACTGCTCCTTCCCTTGTTTCTTCCAGAGATCCTGTTAATGACGCATCTCACTCGCACAACGACACATCGCATGGTCGTGAGATATTTGCTCGTTAAGACCAGGGACGAACATTTTCCACATAGATTTCCCGATCTACTATATTATCCAAATCTAGAATTGTGGTAGAAAGCTCTTTTATAGTGCTCTATTTATATTACCTTCTAAGTAATAGTTTTTAAATAGGTATTAGCCGTTGGATCACATAAAACAAACGGCTGCTCTATCAATTTGGGTCCAACGTAAAAATTTGAGAAGAACGGCACGGATCAACTGCTACGTTACGCCTTCAGTGATCGATACAGTACATGTGTAAAGTTAATTTCAGAACAGTGTTCCCGGTTAAACACACTCCTACGACAAATCGCTACTCCCTAATTGCCCCCTCACTAATTCTTTTTCCTGTGCTTGTCCACCGGGAACGTGCCATCTCACTCGACCTTTCTCTTTCTCCACTATTGGTGGTAGCTGTTATGATCCAACGTCACTGGAAGTTGTTCCTGGTGATCAATTAAGCAACCGCCAATTAGCAACTACTAATTGGCACTTCGAGCAACTACTAGCAACTGCTATTCAAGCCCTGTATATATATGTGTACAGCATCAAAGAATAATATAAGTTAATCACTTTCATCTGTCCCAATTCTATCTCAACACGTTATCAGCACTGTCCTACCGAGGGAGCAAATTCACACATCAGAAGAAGAAGAAGGAAAGGTAAGCCATGGCAGAGCGAGTGGTTCATGAAATACTTTCCGTGTTAGCCACTGTTGAAGTCGCCATCAACGCCCTTCTTCCTCCGCTTCCCTCGCCACCACACCGGCGTCGTCATCGCAATCGTCGCCGCAACCGCTAGAGGAACAGGCGCCGTCACGCCCTTCCTCGAACTTTGGCAGCGAGGATTGGAGCCCCATCCCGCCTCCTTGCCATGGCGCATGCTCCATCCGAGGGCTCCGCGACCGGTGCGGCTCCTCCGCCGCACATCTCGTCCCCGTGGCGGCCGTGGCCGAGCCCGGCCACCGGCCCGACGTGGTGCCCGGTCCACGGCTACGCTCCGTGCCCTCCGGGTGACTCCCCGCCGGCGGTCGTCTTCGCTGCACCAGCATCCGAGCCGACCGGCGAACTCGCCGCCCCTCCGCCTCCACCTCCGCCTCCGCCCGGCTCCGCCCGCGTGGGATCTTCGTCGCCACCGTCGCTGGCTCCCCGACCCCACGTCTGCCTCCGCTTCCTGCGCAGCTCTCCGTCCGCTCCCGCCCAATCCAACCCCCGCCTAGGTTCTTGGGCTCCAGCCTCGCTCGGCCCTCCCCAATGGGCTCGCGAACGGAGGCTACTCCTTCTCCTCGTCCGCCAGCGAGGAGGAGCCCACGCAGGAGTAGATCGGCGGTGGCGCAAGGGAGGTGGCCGGCGGCTTCGGCGCCCGACGGTTAGCCCCGGCGGCGAGGCGGTTTGGCCTCGGCGGGAGTTGGCTCCGGCGGGAGATCTACGACGAGGCGGCTCCTCCATGCGCCGGTGGCCAGCGGTTGGCCTCCCGGCCCCGCCGGCGGCCCTTCTCCGGCGTGGACCCGATTCAAAGGCGACGGCGGCGGCTTAGCAAAGGGGCCGGCGGCAGGCGTTTGGCCCCCAGCGCGGGGCCGCTCCACTACTTCGGCACCCAGCGTCTGGCCCTCCGGCCCCCCCACCGGCGGCTCCTTCTCCGGCACGGCCAGCACCAAGGGGCGGCGGCGGGAGGTCCTATGGGGGCTGCGGCGGCGGTGGGTTACGCCCTAACCGCCCACACCCCCACCCCTTTGACCACCCGATTGGGCCCCCTTGGCCGGTCCACCTCCCAAGCGCGCGTCCCTGGTGGGCCAAAAGGCTGCCTGGGCTTCGGCCCCAGGTTGCCTCAGCCCACCAGCGGGAAACGAAAAAAAAACCTGGGCTATATATTTCTCTATTTGGTCCCTGGTTTTTGACATAATTACATATTTTTCAGCCTTAGTTAAAAAATGTTGCAGTAACACCCCTAGGTTTACTGTTAATTGCATATTAGCCATTAGGTTTTATGTAATTCATATTTCAGACCCCTGTTCGTCTAGAAATATTAATATATGTCCCATGTGTTTGCCATTTGTGCATCCCCTATGACATATATTTTGCAATTAAATTCCAATTTCTTGCAAAATCTCAAGTAATTCACCAAAATTAAGTCAAATTGACTTAATCCACGGAATTACCTATGCAAAACTATATCACTTGCTTACGTCCATATGATAATTGCGAAATCATAAGGTAAATGGGCGCGGAATCTATTGCATTATTGCAAATTATTCCCCATTTGCTGTAAGGTCTACATTATGTCCATATCGACATAATGATTACCTTCAATGTGATTTTCCAGTTATCCATCTTTAAAGTTCAACACAAGGTGAATAGGATATGACATCTACTGACCATGTCAGATTATGTCCCTATTGACTGTGAGATCTACACCTACGGGTGATTATCTCCAACATGTTCACTTTAAATTGGGAGGTCTCCATCACTTCATTCAAATTCCCCAATTTGAATATTAAAGTTTTGCATATACTATTACAACATACCCATGATGATTTTAATTTACCCACTGGTAAATTAACATAATCTCTGGCTTTAATTTCATGTAGATTAAAGATGGCGAAAGAATTCGATGAGCTTGCGCTCGATGGTCACAACTACCCTACATGGGCAATGGATGTCAAAATCGCTCTTGCGTCCCGCAGCATTGTGGCAACGATCAACCCTCCCGTTGAGGGAACACCTGCATTACTAGATCCTCAACAATATGCTGCCTTATACATCATGAGGCACCATATCCATCCGGACCTCAAATCTGAGTACCTGATGGAAGAAAATCCACGTGCATTATGGCTAGCACTTAAAACAAGATATGAACAGCAGAAAGCGGTTATCCTTCCCGAAGCAACTCATGATTGGGTTCAACTTTGGCTTCAGGACTTTAAGTCCATTGAAGAATATAACCACGCTGTTCACAAAATCTGTTCTAAGTTGCGCTTCTGCGAGAAAGAACCCTCTGAAGCAGATAAGATTGAAAAACCTTATCAACAATGCTTCCATCGGACGATCTTGTAGCACTAGTACCGCGCCAAAGAATTCCAACTTTATTCTGACCTTATACATGTCCTCCTGCAAGCGGAAAAACATGATGAACTCACTCTGAGGAACCATCATCAGCGCAATGTAGGCGCAGCCCCGCTCCCAGAAGTACATTACAATGCTCAGAATAATAATAAGTCTACTGGCTCTTCCAAGAACCAAAAGCAGCACTTCAAAGGAAAGCGCAAACGGAACTGGAAGAAGAAGCCACGTGCCATGGATAAGGGGAAAGGCATTGAAAAGCCTAAATTTGACAAATCTCAAGTATGTCAAAAGTGTGGATGTTACAAACACTCCACCAAAAAATGTCGCACCCCTCGACACCTTGTTGATCTCTACCTACAATCCGTGGGACGCAAGAAACAAGCTCAAGGATCCAAGTTTAAAGCACACTTCAATCTTCAGACCGACAAGTCCAAGGAAATCGGTTGTTCCACTGCAGTTCTTCCAGAACCCCAGGACAACAATCATCTCCAACAATCCGACGATCCAATGAACACGGAGAACATGATCATTGAATTCGCTTCGAATGACATGTTTGGTGACTTTGAATAAGTCCCTCCACTCCGTCATCATAACATCCATATGACATTATTATGTTGTAATTAATTGCTATATTGTCGTTATATTGTTTAAGACAATATTGTAGTAATTATATGTTCAAGACATATATTGTAAAATTATAGTATTGTAAAAGTACTTATGTATCTAAATACATTTGTATGTATTCTATATGTCTGATCAAGAATTTTATACTAAAATTCTTCATTTCTATATATAGATTTCTACGGGAAGCAATTCGATGGAAGAGGAAATGTGCCTTGTGGATAGTGGTACCACAAACTCTATTCTTAGGGAACTAAAATATTTCCAAAATCTCACAAAGAGACAAGGAGAAATTTTAACAATCGCCGGACACGATGCCGTAATTGTTGGCTCAGGACGAGCCATAATTACTCTCCCTATGGGTACTCAAATAACAATCGAGGATGCTTTGCTATACCCCGATTCAACTCGTACCCTACTAAGCTATAGAGATATCCGTCAGAATGGTTTCCATCTCGAAACTCATGACGACAATAAAGAGGAATATCTCCTCTTAACCAAAAACAACGGATATGGCAAGCAAGTACTTGAAAAAATTCCCTCTTTAACGTCCGGATTGTACTACACATACATCAAACCCGTAGTACATGTTGCATACAACGTAATTTTTTAGAATATTGATGCATTCCAAACTTGGCATGATCGCCTTGGTCATCCCGGCATAGGGATGATGAGAAAAATTATCAGCAATTGCATTGGTCATGATTTGAATAATGCTAAACTTCCTCAACATTCGGATTTTATTTGCATCGCATGTGCAACTGGAAAGTTAATATTAAGGCCTTCGCACCTTAAGATTAACGTGGAACCACTCAACTTCCTTGAACGCATTCAAGGAGACATCTGTGGTCTCATACAACCATTATCTGGACCTTTTCAGTACTTCATAGTTTTAATTGACGCATCAACTCGATGGTCACATGTGTGCCTTCTCTCCACACGAAACCATGCTTTCGCAAAGATTATGAGTCAAATTATTAAATTAAAGGCTCATTATCCCGAGCACCGAATCCAATCCATTCGCATGGAAAATGCTGCGGAATTCTCCTCTCGAGCTTTCAATGATTATTGCATGGCTCTAGGGATAGAAGTCCAACATTCGGTACCATACGTCCATACACAAAATGGTTTAGCCGAATCACTCATCAAGAGGATTAAGCTTATTGCAAGACCATTACTACACAATTGCAATTTACCAACTACTTGTTGGGGTCATG
The DNA here is from genome assembly GCA_019208055.1 of Stipa capillata. Lineage (NCBI taxonomy): Eukaryota > Viridiplantae > Streptophyta > Magnoliopsida > Poales > Poaceae > Stipa > Stipa capillata. Next base: position 25,469 of record JAGXJF010002641.1, on the reverse strand, counting down.
CAGTCTTACACGCTGCTGACTTAATACAATTGCGCCCAACTGCTTATCACAGTACTTCCCCTCTGCAACTAATACGTGGAAATCCTCCAAGTATTTCCCATCTGCGAAAATTCAGATGCGCCACATATGTGCCCATCTCATCACCTCAGCGTACATCCATGGGACCACATAGGAAATTGGGGATCTATGTGGGGTACAAATCACCGTCGATAATCAAGTACCTAGAACCTCTCACCGGGGATCTATTCACTGCCCGTTATGCTGATTGCATCTTCAATGAGGATCATTTCCCGGCATTAGGGGGAGATATCAAGTACCAAAAAGAATGCCAAGAAATCGATTGGAATGCCAAAGGTATTTCCTACTCTGATCCACGTACTCAAGAGACTGAACTCCAAGTTCAGAGAATCATAAATTTATAACATCTTGCAAATAACTTGCCAGATTCATTTACAAACTATAAAGGAGTTACAAAATCCTACAATCCTGCTGCAAATGCGCCCGAAAGAGTGGAAGTTCCAAAAGAAACCACTCAACTCCCCATCCACAATAAGAGGGGGAGAAGTACGGCCGCAAAACAGGATTCAGCTTCACGCAAGCAACAAAGGAGACAGAAGAAGAAACCTTCTGAAACTGTAAATGAAATACAAACTCCACAACCCAGCTTAAGAGTGCACTCAAACCTAGAAGCTAGGACATCGGAAAATCCTGACATGACCATATTGGGAAATCAAGATCAGTCACCAAAGGATAATAAAATTTCCACCAATTACATTGATTCTGGAGAATCATATAACCGTAAGACTACGATTGTCGATAATTACTTCTCCACAAAGATTGCAAACAACCTCCAATCTGATCTAGATCCCAAGACCATGGCAGAGTGTCAAAAACGCTCGGACTAGAATCAGTGGAAGGAAGCAATCCAAGCAGAGATAGCTTCGCTCAATAAAAGAGAGGTATTCACAAAAGCAATACCTACTCCTCCCAATGTTTTCCCGGTGGGATTCAAATGGGTATTCGTCTGGAAACGAAATGAAAACAATGAAGTGGTGAGATACAAAGCGAGGCTCGTAGCACAAGGTTTCACGCAGAGACCCGGCGTTGATTTCAACGAAACATACTCTCCAGTAATGAGTGGAATAACCTTCCGATACCTAATATCACTGGCAATGCAAAATCATCTATCTATGCAGTTGATGGACGTAGTGACTGCATATCTTTATTGGTCACTTGATTCGGACATATACATGAAGGTTCCTGATGGAATCCCACTTCCGAATCAAAGCGCTAAACGCAACATGTATTGTGTAAAACTTAACAAGTCGTTATATGGCTTGAAACAATCGGGTCGAATGTGGTACAATCAACTTAGCGAATTCCTTATTCAAAAGGGATACACAAATAACGATGATTGTCCATGCGTGTTCATAAAGAAGTCCTTAAACGGATTTTACATCATATCAGTGTATGTTGATGACCTAAACATCATTGGCAACGCACAAGATATTGATGAAGCACGTGATCATCTAAAGACGAAATTTGAGATGAAGGATTTAGGCAAAACCAAATTTTGCTTAGGGCTACAAATTGAGCACCTTCACGCTGGAATTTTGGTACACCAAGCTGCTTATATCCAAAAGATCTTGGAGAAATTTAATATGGACAAATCTTATCCAACAAAGACTCCCATGGTTGTTCGATCTCTAGACGTAGAGAAAGATCCTTTCAGACCAAGGGAAGATGGAGAAGATATATTGGGATCTAAATTCCCATATCTTAGTGCTGTTGGAGCCCTTATGTATCTTGCAAATTGCACCAGGCCTGACATAGCATTTGCAGTAAACCTATTAGCAAGACACAGCGCTGCTCCAACTAAATGTCATTGGACGGGAGTCAAGCAAGTCTTACGCTACCTCCAAGGCACTAAAAATTTGGGTCTATATTATCAATCTCACAAAGATTCAAATCTAATCGGATATACCGATGCTGGATACTTGTCTGATCCTCATAATGCTAGATCTCAGACAGGCTTTGTGTTCCTGCATGGTGGAACGGCCATCTCATGGAAGTCTTCTAAACAGACTTTGGTGGCTACGTCCACGAATCATTCTGAAATTATTGCCCTATATGAAGCATCACGTGAATGTGTGTGGCTTTGCAGAATGATAAACCACATACAACAATCATGTGGTATTAGTTCCATTGAATCACCGACCATTATCTATGAAGATAATGCTGCTTGTGTTGCTCAGATGCAAACAGGTTATATAAAGAGCAATATCACTAAACATATTGCCCCTAAGTTGTTTTATCCCCATGAATTACAACAAAGTGGGGAAATAAACATCTTACAAACCAAATCATGTGACAATCTCGCTGATTTGTTCACTAAGTCCTTACCAAATTCAATTTTCTAGAAATATGTTTATGAAATTGGTATGCGGCGACTTCAAGATTTGCAAGAATCAGGGGGAGCTGCTCTCTGATAATTAACCTGTTCATACATCATATTGCACTCTTTTCCCTTTATGAGTTTTCTCTCAAGCTTTCTCATGAAAGGTTTTTAATGAGGCAATATCAACACAAAATATATGTCGTATCTTCTATTTTCCCTACCGGGGTTTTTGAGGAGATGTACAAGACATATCTATGGTTCTCTAAACTCACTTATGGGTTTTTTCCTTAACAAGTTTTCTCATGTGAGTTAACGAAGAGACAATGACCATTATATGTTGTATCATTTTCTCCTTATTTTCCCACAGGATTTAAAGGAGTTTTTCACAGCATATCAAACATCACTTCTCATATTTTTCCCACAAGGTTTTTAGAGAAGTTTTCCAGATGCTCTTTATATATATACAAACCTATAATTGATCAAGGGGGAGTGTTATGATCCAACGTCACTGGAAGTTGTTCCTGGTGATCAATTAAGCAACCGCCAATTAGCAACTACTAATTGGCACTTCGAGCAACTGGTAGCAACTGTTATTCAAGCCCTATATATATATGTGTACAGCATCAAAGAGTAATGTAAGTTAATCACTTTCATCTGTCCCAATTCTATCTCAACAGTAGCGACAGGGATTTGCGGCTCCCAACGTGAACAAGGAGCTAGACACGACACGGGGGACAAATCTCTGACCATCTCTCTCTTTCCCCTCCACTTTATCGATCCAACTTTCTGTAGCCTTCCCGACCTTTTGTTTTGGAAGCAAGCGGGGCACTTTCCACGGCACGCTGGAAAAGGATAAAACGTTGGAATTTCGGGGCAGCGGCCCGGCCACGCACAGCGCCGACAGGGATTGGATGCTGACTCGACTACGCTGCCCAGGCGTGGCAGGAAATTGACAGCCGTGGCCCCCACCGCGTAAAGCTTGAGAGTTTGTGGTTCCTGTGGTAGAATGTTGTAAGAAAATGGGAGAATGGAATCGAATCACATTGTATTCACGTGCACTGTTTCTTATTTATATAAATAGATGGACGGCAGTTACTAATCATGAAGAGGCATCTGCACATAGATAACTGCTAATGGCAGTTATAATTGATCACATCTTTTATTGATTCAGAACAATCTCTCTTGATCAATCTCATCATCTGTCTATATATAGTGCGTGGAATACTCCTTCAAAAACCAAAAAATATAAGGAGTGATGTAATAATAATATGCCATAGAAAACTCCTTTAAAACTTGGTGAGAAAAATAAGAAGAAAATGATATGACATATATGAATACTTGTATTAATATTGTCTCCTTAAAAACCTTTATGAGAAAACTAGTTCAGAAAAACTTGTAAAGAAAAATATTACAATATATATGATCTAATGATCATCAAAAGGTTATAATTTAGAAGTTTACTCTCCCTGGATCTTGCAAATCTTGAAGTCATCTCATACCAATTCTATGAACATATTTCTAGAATGTGGATGTTGGTAAGGACTTTGTGAATAAATCTGCTAGATTTTCACAAGATTTTTTTTGTAAGATTTCTATCTTATTTTTCTATAATTCATGGGGATAAAATAATTTAGGAGCAATGTGTTTTGTGATATTGCTCTTCATTTAACCTGATTGCACTTGAGTAATACAAGCTGCATATCTTCATAGATAATGGTAGGTCATTCTAATGAACCAATATTACATGATCTTTAAATATGGTTAATCATTTTGCAAAGCTATACACATTCTCATGATGCTTCATGTAAAACAATGATTAGTGGCTACTATGACTTCAGTGAGAAGGCTATACCACCATGTAAAAAAATGATACCAGTCTGTGATCTGGCGTTATGGGGATCAGATAAGTAGCCAACATCAATATATTCCACCATGGTTATATCTTGATTTTTCTGACAGATAAAGTGAGATCTTTTGTATCTTGGAGATATGTGAGGATATTTCTTACACCAATCATATGCCCTTTATTGGAGATGCATTGTATTTAGCTAATAGATTAACTATAAATGAATTGTCAGGGCCTGGTGCAATTTGTAAGATACATGAGTGCTCCATTGGCACTAAGATATGAAACTTCAGATCCTAATATCTCTTCATCATCGCCCTTAGGCCTAAATGGATCTTTATTCCTATCAAGGGATCAAACGACCATAGGTATCTTTGATGGATATGATTTATCCATATTAAAATTTTCTAGTATTTTTTGGATATGCAGACTAATGTATAACTATTCTAGAGGAAAGATATCTGATTTGTAAACCCAAGCAAATTTTAGTTTTACCCAAATCATTCATCTCAAATTCCGTTGTAAGATGACTACTTGCTTCTTATATGTCTTGTGTAGTTCCAATAATGCTGAGATCATCAACGTATATTGAGATGATACAAAATTCCAGTTGAGGATTTTTTTTTATGAACACACATGGACAATCATCATTATCTAAGTAACCCTTTTGAAGAAGAAATCCACTTAATCGGTTGTACCAAATTCTTTCCGACCTTGTGATACGAGCCTCCCTTTGTATCTCACCACCTTATTATTTTTATTTTTTTTCGAACGAAAACCCATTTTGCTCCCACAAGGAAGACATTATGAGGAATAGGTATAACTGAGGTAAATAACTCTCTTTTGTTCAACACAATTCTGCCTCAATTGTCTCCTTCCATTTGAACCAATTTGAGCACTTGAGGCACTCTACCATGGACTTTGGTTCAGGATCCATTTGAAGGTTTTTGATAATTTTTGAGGAGAAATATATGTTAATAACTATAGTCTTTATGATTCTCTTGAATCGATATAATTGTGAAAATTTTATTTACACCTTTTGACTCCTTGTGATTTCTCACAACAATGGATTCAAGGTTTTCCGATGTCTCAACACTCAAATTTGTGCGTACAATTGTGCTTGGTGATGAGACGGTGACCCGATCTTTCGGTGAGACGAAGGTAGCTAACGGTTTGGTGGAGATTGACCTTGACGATCCGACTATACCGTACACGATGATACGCCTTAGCAATCACTAAACCAATCTCTGCTGGTTATTGACCTTGCCGTAGGCGCGATCAACCTGAACAACGAAGTTCGGGTTCCTGCAAGCAACTGAAGAACCAGCAAGAACTATGATAAATTGTAATCTAAAATTGCGAGTATTAAATTGGCACAAGATAGAAGAAAGTGTATTAGGATTCCACTGGCGATCTAAACAAGGCAGTAGTCCTACACGACTTGCAGATGCAATAATGTAGCAGTAGCTCAAGAACTCAATAAAACCCAAAAACTAAAGAGAGAATCCTAGGGGGTATATAAAGACAATAAGTGATCTATTACAGAGGCAGTCTCAGATTGTTTTGATAGTTGTGGTCTGCTCATAAGGAATTTAGACATGAAGTTGGACATGTTGGAAAGAGCATGAGATAAGCTTTCTAAAGAGTCCAATATCACCCAAATCGGAGTTCGTATGCTCGAGATAAAGACGTTTGAAGTCAAGGCTATCTAAGCAATCTGAATCAGAGTCCAGATCTTGTGGGACTATCTCTAGCTCTTCTTGGACTAAAGTGATGTGGGAAGACTTCTTGTACAGAACCAATTCATGTGGGACATGGTCATAGCCACATGAACTTCATTCGCTTCTCCTCTTGAGAGTTTAAACTTGAATCCTCGCATGCTCTTCAAGATCTTCGCGACCTCCTTTTGTTCTTTATAGCTTCAGTAGCTGACGTAGTTGAAATAGTGGAAGTAGAGGTGGCAGCGGGTGTATCCATGGGATCTTGTCCACATCATCCTCTCCTCCTTGAAAACAAAGCCATCCTCGACTTTGCATAACCTGAAAATCATCAAAGAGCAAAGAAAGCATGCATGCAGCATATATGTATCTATCAATCATGGTTAGCTCTTTAGGGTTAGCAAATATATCAAAACCATAATTAACACTGTGATACACCTAGATAGATTTCAAAAACATGTAGAGTAGCGTATCATTCTTATAAGTCGAATCATTGGTGCAACTTAATTTGCAAATATAAGTGAAGAACTTATCTCTATAATGAGTAGTAGCAAATGTAATCATCAACTTATTAAAACTATCTAGACAATAAGTATTGCAAGTAGCTTTGCAAGTATAAGTGAAGCATTCATCATAACATTACTCAAACATGTGCCAATGACAATGATGCGAATGCACATTCAAAGAAACGAAAGGATTATCACTTTAGGTGGAATCATTGATGTTGAATTTTAGGTGGAAGAACACAAAAATGTGTGGCAGCATGTAACATAAGTTTTTGAATGAAATTCTCACATTGCAAAGTTGACGAGATAAACAAGTGTAAATGATCATTGTCGGAATGAGTAAGTTTATCAATAATTTCAGCACCGATGATGCAAAAACTATGCACTAAAATTCCACAATCTACACTATATTCTCCAATCAAATTAATTTGATAGCACGAAGTATAGATGGAATTCCACGAAGATAAACTTACAAGTTTAGAAACTTTCATGTAACAATTGCATAGGCATGTCAAGATTAACATAGCATAATAAATTAGAGAATATGGCATCAAGTTTCTTTTCAGGTGCTACTAACGTATCACAAGCTATCTCAGAATCATTCCATTCACAATGCTCAAATTTTGGCGCTGCTAGACTATTATAGCAACCATTCTTAGCATGTGAAGCAACCAAAGTAGTAGAGTCAATATCACTACTTGGGGCCTAAAACAGTATGGTTATCATCTAGAGGAACGTTAGGTACACCCAAATCTGAAATTTCAGAATTCATATTATCGATATCAATGTTTTGTGCACCCAAATCAGTACATAAAAAACAAATTTCACATGGTGCACATATATCAGCAGGTATTTCAGTTATTTGATCACAGGGCAAGCTCAAATCAGCAAAACAATCCGCTACAGTAGGTGGTGTGATCAAAACAGCGGACGATTCATTTAACTCAACACATGAAGTATTTAATTCATTGGGGCTTACCTCAATCTCATGTGGAGCGATGGAAGTAATATCTTTACCTTGCAGGCTCGACTCAAATGATGTAGTTACTTTCAGGGGTGATGGGTCACAAGAGCGAGATGGTGTGACCCTCACATCAGCTGTTGCGACAGCAAAGGTTGCTGGAGCACTAGATGGGTAAACTAAAGCAACTCGTGGTGTGGGGACTTGTACCAGACGTTTGCTTACCTCATGTATCTGTCTCTTTATTTCCTGTTCAGCTTTGCAAGCAAGACGAAATAAACGATTGATAAAATAATATTCTTTATGCACAAGTATATCCTGAATATCATGGTTCAAGCCTCTCACAAATCTATTCATTGTAGCTTCTTCACATTCTTCTATATCACAGCGGAACAAAGTAGTTTGTAAAACATTATAGTATTCGTCCACGGTGGCACTACCTTGTTGTAAATATTACAATTTGTGAAGCATATTACGTGTATAATATGATGGTACGAATTTATATCTCATAGCAAGTTTTAAATCATCCCAAGTAGCAAGTATATAATCAGGGTATAATCGACAATATTCATCCTACCAAATAGAAGCAAAATCAGTGAATGTACTAATAGCAGCCCATACTTGCTTATGCTTAGGAAAAACATGGCTAGCAAATATTTCATTGAGTTCTATTTCCCAATCGAGATAGAAATCAGGTCTATTACAACCCTCAAATATTGGCATAGAGACAACATGATCATGTACCTTTTCACGTTTTGGTACCTTTTGTGGAGGTAGTCATACTTGCCGTGGTAGTGATGAAGAAACGCTCGTCTCAGGATATGGCACATCTCCCACTATCGATCTAGCCCAAGGGCTGATTACTCCAGGACCTGTCATTGTTAGTAGAAGACAAGAAAACAAATCACAAGTATATGTTCCTACCAACTACTAGAATATGGAGTGTGGGGTGGAAAGAATCTCAATAATTATGTAGCAAAATACCAAGCTCTTACCAGTTCTTACTGTGTTGCAGTGGTTGTCGGCCTTTGGCGATATCACAGATGATTAAAAGATTAATATAGCGATTACCAAGGTGACCGAACAAAGTACAGTATAGGAAGATGGAGCTTGGTTGGCTTCAATATGGTAGCAAGGAAGAGCAAAAATTAATTCAGCAAATGCAAGTTGAATAAGTGCTCAAAGTACTTATTAATATTGCTGATCCTGGCTTAAACCGGGTACTAAACAATTAATGCCCAAAAGATATAAATGAAGCTCAAAGGGGGGTGAAAGTTCTGAAATTTTTTTCTTTAATTGGCCTTCTGTGTGGCTTCTTTTTCTTTTCTATTTTTTTATATTTTTTATATTTTTAATCTTAGAAACTCACTGAAACAAGAAAAATGGCAAAAAGCTGAAATCTGGTTGTCGTTGTCTTGCCACGGAAGCAGAAATAGCCAAATATGGTGCCATGGTAGAAATGTGGCAGGAAACAGCAACCTACAAGCTGTCGCGCTGCTGCCACGGTAGTAGAAACAGGCAAAAACTTTGCTGCGGCAGAAAAACGGCAGGAGACCGAAACTTAAATATGTGATTCTCCCAAACATTTGGTCCAGATCGGTTGAAATTTTTTTGGTAGGCTCCTGATAATATGCTTAATTTTTACATAATTTTTTCAAAATATTTGGAGCCATTTTAAATTCGAGTCCGAAAGGAATTTGAATTCGGACAAAATTTGAATCCGATGTATATTTGGAGTCCTTATCTGAAATCAAAGAGAAGTGGATGTTCAGGAGGCTTTTTAAAGATGTAGGGGAGCTCTTGTGGTTGGCCAAGGCTTGCCCAAGGGTGTTGGATGGGATCTGAACCAAAGTAGGCAGAGTTGAGGAACTTGACTTGAACTCCAAACAAACATGTCCTTTCCTTTTTCTATTTTTTTCTTTCTGAATTCTCCTCTAAACCTAACTGGTCGTGGCTGAGCAAAGATGTGAGGAGACCAAGATGTTATTCCTCTCAGCTAGGGCTTGTAGCTTTCCTAGCTGCGGCAGCGAAGTTAGGCGCAGTAGCCAATTTTGCGGCATGGCAACGGATTGATGTTGCTGTGGAGGATGGATGCAGAGGCAAGGCAGTGACAAGATGAACTAGACACGATCTACAACTATGACCAGCAACTTGACATGACGATGCAACCACGAATTCAACAATGCAAAATTACTGAAAAGAAAGATGCAATGGCTCGAAGTGGTTTGGACAATGGGTAACCAATCTACTTTTTTTAGGCTTTTTCTGGACAATAGGTAAAAACAGATCTAACTATGAAAACAATAAATCTCACCGAGCAACTGTCGCTCTGATACCGAGCAACTGTCGCTCTGATACCACTTGAAGAGACGGTGGCTTGATCTTTCGGTGAGACGAAGGTAGCTAACGGTTTGGTGGAGTTTGACCTTGACGATCCGACTATACCGTACTCATGTGAGACATGGTCATAGCCATATGAACTTCATTCGCTTCTCCTCTTGAGAGCTTAAACTTGAATCCTCATATGTTCATCAAGATCTTCACGAACCTCCTTTTGTTCTTTGTAGCCTCATCACTGGGTTTTGCATGTTGAGCATCCATGAGGTGTCTTTCAATTTGATGTTGAATTGCATTTACTGGTTGAGAAGGTAATTTCTCTATTTTCACGTACGCTTTTGAGAACCTACATCCTTTGTGTCCAGATTTCTCCTGGACTTTCTCTCATTTGGGAGAGGAGTGGTTTCATTAGGCACATCCACTCTTTCTGGCACATTGACTGCAGGGATATATGATTTAGTGACACATTTGTAATCAATAAATGCATCGGCGGATTATTTGCATTGTGTTGCAAATTTATTATTATCTGAACTTCTAATTCAGATTCTTTAGTATGTGGATCTAGGGACTGCATATCTGTGACATTTCAATCTATTTCTGTGCATTCTTTGTGGTACTGATCTCCCCCTAATGTCAGAAATTGTCCTCATCAAAAATGCAATCAGCGTACCGGGCTGTGAATAAGTTCCCTGTTAGGGCTCGAGGGTATTTTATGATTGATGGAGAGCTATACCCACATAGATCCTTAGTTTTTAGGTCATTTATGAATGTTGAGGTGGTGATATTGGTATGTATACAGCGCAACTGAATTGTTACAGATGGGAAATACTTGGTTGATTTCCACGTACTAACTACAACAGGAAAACCGTATGATATGCAGTTGGTTGAATTTGGATTAATTCTGCGGTGTGTAATACTGCATGACCCCAACTAGATGTTGGTAAATTGCAATTCTGTAGGAGTGGTCACGCAATTAATTTAACTCTCTTGATAAGAGATTCAGCCAGACAATTTTGAGTATGTATAGAAGGTACTGAATGCTCCAGATTAATACCTAAAGCTAGACAATAATCATTAAATGCGCCTGAAGTGAATTCCAAGGCATTATCCATTCAAATGGATTTTATCCTGGTGCGGGATAATTTGCTCTTGGTTTGATAACTTGATCAATTATTTTTGCAAAAACATGGTTCTTAGTGGATAAGAGATACACGGGGGACCACCTTGTCGATGCATCTATGAGTTCCTTAAACTATCTAAATGGCCTAGATAAAGCTGAATAGGACCAGATATATCTCTTTGAATATATTTGAGGAAATTGAGTGACTCATTTTGGATTTTAAGGTGAGGGCCTTAAAGTTAATTTCCCTATGGCACATGCGGTGCATATAAAATCTGATGATTCTGGGAATTTTGCAACTAACGGTTTTACCAACAGAGTTTTCAATAATTTTTCTCATCATCCCAATTTTAGAATGACTAAGGCAATCATGCCAAATCTTGAATTTATTAAGATTCTGAATAATTATTTTATGTGCAACATGTGATTCTAGTCTCATGTATATATAGTAAGTCCAAATCATAAAGAATGAATTTTCTCAAGTACTTATTTTTTCATATCTGTTGGACCGAGTTATGAGTAGATCTTCATCATTACTCTTAGTTTTAGTTTCCACATGGAAACTATTTTTATGGATATCTTTAATGTTGTACGGGTACATGCAAAATCAAGATATAGGAGTGCATCCTCAATTACTATTTTTGTACCCATAGAGAGAATAATTGTGACTCAACCTAAATCTACAATTATTGCATCGCGTCCAGCGATAGTCATTCCTTTACTCGTTCTCAGAGTGGAAATATTTGATCTCCCTTAAGATTGCATTAGTGACACAACTTTCCACTAAACAAATTTCCTCCTGTATCGGATTGTCTTCCAAAAATTCTATATGGAGTAAAGTAAAATTTAGTATGAATTTAACTCTTATAGAATACATACATTACAAATATGTCAAATATCATGCCTGAGATGCATAATTTGACAAAATAATAGATAATATACTAGTACAATATAGGCTAATAACATTTTGGGAATAATACAATGTAGGCTAATAACATTTTGGGAATAATAAGGAGACTAGTTGAGGTCTCCAAATAAATCTTGGAAACTAAATTCCAGAAGCATGTTGTTGACATTCGTTGGGTCATCTTCCTTTTGCGAGACTTGATCTTGGTTCTCCTTCTAAGAAATATTTTGAGAACAGCCCGCCACAAGATTATCTTCTAGCTGTGCACTGAAGTGAGTTTCAAATTTATCCCCTTGAACTCGTTTGCCTTTCTCAATGGATTGGAGGTATTTTTGGAGTTCGGCATTGTTTTGTATGATGATTCATACATCACACCATGACAAACTTGAGAGTTGTCTTTATGGTCATTTTTCTAAAAGTGACCTTTCATGTTGTGCTGCTAATAGCATTACGGCTCTTTGTTGATCATATCACTCCTTGAGGGAGGTCATAGAGCTAGTGGGTCTTCCTTCATTAAGTACTCAGTTTTAAGATATCAGTGGAGGTGATGTCGTAAAAAAAATACAAAGCAGCACATTTGGCTATTTCTAAGATAGCAAGGGCATCCTCTTGAGGTGGGATTATGGTGGCGCCAAGACCACGAGCCGTCAAATTGATTTTGACGTCCATGCCCATGTCAAATAATTACTCCCATCCAACGCAAGTTTAGTGAATTCTCTTTTGTAAATGTCAGCCATGTCCTGCATGAAATGATCATGCATTTATTAATTTACAATAAGAGTAAATTAAATATATTAATAATGTTGAAATTGCACAAAACTTAGGTCAAGATTATTCTTTAATGACCATAGGTGTAGACCTTCAATACATAACATGGGACTACAGTCACAGCTAAAAACATAGTCTTTGTACTATTTTAATGGTGGTTAGGCACGATGAAGGTAATCACCACAATGTGGTGTAGATGTCGCAATAGTGGGCGAAAAGATCCCTGTTGAACGGGCGGTACTATAATCATAGCCAATGTCATATACTCCACTACCTTGTGCCCTTGCCAAAATAATAGAAGGTAATCACCAAAATTTGAGAAGCATTTTTGCATAATTTTGTAAGATTTATTTAAGCAAATATGAGGTTTAAATAATTAATGTGAGCAAAAAATATTATAATGCAATTATTATGTTATAGACAATAATTGCAAATAATAAGTAAAGATGTGTAATATAGATATCATTTTTAATATGAAATGCAGAGATACACATGAATTTTTGCAATATTCTAAAAATCAGAGGGCTAAAGTGTAATTTCTAGCTCCAAATTTGGCTGATGCTAAAATTTATGCAAATAACAGAAAACCGAAGGGTTTATTTGCAAATGTGGTTGATCCTTCCTAGTTGGGTCCTTAGTGGGCCATTTTTTCTTTTTCTTTTCTCCTGGTTGGGCCATAACCGGCCGGCCCACCTAGGCCTAGGCCGACCCCTTTCCGTTCGGCCCACGTGGCCCATAGGGCCCATGCCGGCGGGTTTATAACCCTTTGGTAGTTAGGTTTTTCTATATGGAAAATCATCGCCACTGCCAGTTGTGGAGGGAGCCAGCCACGCCACCGGTGGGAAGCCACGCCAGGCGCTGCCACCGTGGGAGGAGGTGTGTGCTGCGCCACTAGGGAGGGTGGCCGCTGGGCCTATCACCGATGGAGAGCCATTAGAGGACGGGGAAGCACCGGACGCCATGCCGTCTGAGGAGTGGCACATGCCGGACACCGCCGAATGCCATGCCGTGCCACGGCAACTGCCGAAGGACGGGCCCCGTGGCGCCTCTAGGTCGGAGGAGCGCCTCCCATGGTGAAGGCATCGCGAAGGGGGTCGCCGAAGGGTGATTGTGGCCAAAGGGCTCCGCTCTGGGGAAGGCTGCACCGTTGTAGGCCGTGGCTTGCCGGAGGGGGCCACTGTTGTTGAGTAAATGAGGCGGCAGGGTGCTGCCACCCACGCCACCATTGTTAGAGGATGGAGGGGGCATGAGGGCAACACCGCCACTGTTATGGCTGAGACATGGCCGGCTGCATTCACTATGGAGGTGGCGGCACGACAGAGACAACCACCATCATGGTGATGGCGTCTGTGACCGTGGGCCACGAGGTTGTGGAGGAAGGATGGGCATCGCTACCTCTTCAATTATCTCCAAAATGGTAATGATGCTTTGAATCACTACTTCAGCAATCAGCCTTACTTTCGTGGCATGGAGTTTGCCGGAATTTAGATCAATTGTAGAGACGAAAGTGCTAATAACGTGTTGTAGAATGTTGTAAGAAACTGAGAGAATGGAATCGAATCACATTGTATTCATGTGCACTGTTAAATATATATATATATATATATATATAGAAAGATGGCAGTTGCTAATCATGAAGACGCATCTCTTTTAAGAGACATAGTTAACTGCAAATAGATAACTGCTAATGGTAGTTATAATCGATCACATCTTTTATCGATTCGTAACAGTCCTTTTTCTTGGGTATATTTGAGCGAGTTCCTACGCTCGCTTTCTCGATTACCATTGTCACGAATAATTTCGTTGGACCGTATATTTATGAGGGACTCGGTCGACAAACTCGGACGATTTTTTATGTAATCAAATTATTGTGTATTTTAGAAATTACATGTAACACTAGTTTAGAGATGTGCAACTCAGTTGTATATTTTTGACTTAAAATTGCATAAATTCTTTTTACAACTAACACTAGCAAAATTTTGAAGTTCCGTAACAAAACTTTTTTGTCACACAATATAACCGTTTTGTCATGCCATATATTTTTATGACGACTCCATGACGAAATTAGCACCGTCATGGAAGTCCCGTCACTAAAATTCTTCCGTGACGAACTTACATGATTTCATCATAAACTCTATGACAACATGCACATTGTCATAGAATAAGAAATTTCAATGACGACCGTATTTTTCACGAAAATAGTTAAGAATGGTCATACAAATCTTCATTTTCGTCATGGAATATTGGGCTCCCTGCTCATTTTTCCAACTATTGGGTCTAGCTAGCAGGTCCACCCGATCATGGGCCAGGCCTAGTCCGTCTTGGCCCAAGATTGTCGGCCCAATGCGGCTTTTCGTCCTAGATATCACCCAGCCCAGTTTGGCCCAGTCTAGATTTTTTTCATAAATTTTAGCCTACCCCGGTTCGGCCCAGTCTAGATTTTTTTCATAAATTTTAGCCTAGCGCAATATAGCCCAGTGTAGATTTTTGTCATAAATATTAGCCCAGCCCAACTTAGCCCAGTCCAATTTTTGTCATATATTTCAGCCTAGTCCACCCTGGGCCGTCCAGATTTTCTTTTGTCATAAATATTGGCCCAGCCCAACTTGGCCCAGTCCAATTTTCGTCATATATTTCAGCCCAGTCCACCCTGGGCCGTCCAGATTTTCTTCAAGTCACTAAGCATTAGGTCTGCCTCGTATACATGAAACTAACATGTTGCATACAAAGTATTTAGCAGCATCATTATTTTTCATGCATAGTACATCAAATGAACAGAAACACAAGAAAAGCAGATCACATCAACAATTATAATGTCATTTACGAAGAGAAGCATAGTGCTTGTGCAACTACACTTGCATCACAGCAAATCCCATAGACAAGTCTAACAATTCACAAAAAGTAAAGTCCCATCAACAAGTCCTGAACACTTCAATTTTGCCAAGTCAAGCATACCATATTCACAAAGTAAAGGACCTTATAGCAGTTCACAAAAGGCATTTCGTAGCTAGTAAATCATCCATACCACCTCATACCACTCACAATTTCTTTCGACTAGAGATTAAGAGCTGCTCTGAACCTTTGATATGCTTAACAAGCGACGAAGGATCGCATCAGTTTCATCTTGCTTCTTCTTGACCAGTTCCATCTCCTCTGCATGCTTTTTTTGTGCTGCTTCCCCTTCTTCTGTGCTTTTCTTCAAAGCATCTAATTCTTGCTATTGAGACTGGATTGTTTCTTCAAGTGCAGCATTTTTGTCCCTCTCAGATTGGAGTGCTTGCTCAAGTTGTTGTTCACGAGCGGCTACGGATGTCTTCTTAGTGCCTGATTGAAAGCCCACGTTACAAAGAAACTTGCTTGTTCCACTGAACTCAGAGAGAACATCTGAAACAATTTGTGTTGAAGACTTTGGTTCTTGACCTTCTACAGGTTGATCCTTCATAGCTTCCATTTCTGCCTATCATTGCAAGAATTAAACATGTGAACTATAACAAATATCAAATGCTAATATGACTTCACTTGTAACAAAGATCAAAAGGATAATTACTATGAAAATAACATGAATATTGTGAGATCTATACTAGCTGCCAAACAACATAATAGTAAATCGCTTCCTAAATGTGCAGTCTCCCTTATGAGAATTAGCAGGTTTGTGGATGCCTTCATTTATACGCACAATAAATAGGTGTAATTTGGCCATTGGTGCTATGTATGCTTGTGCTTTGCAGAATTTTGATAGTACTATAAATCTGTAACTAAAGTGCCTTAGAGGGCTGGATGGTTTTGAACCTCCATTTTTTTGTGATTTTGTGAAAAGTGCATTAGGACGATGCCTAGATAATCAAGTGTTGCTAATGTTTGGCTACTTTTGATCATTCATGAGTCTAGCATTCGTGTTGGAGGTCCTGAATGTCTAGCATTTGAAAGTTTGTGCTTAGTATTATTCCGTGCTGCTGGCTTTCAAGGACAAATATATATAGCTGAAGTACATCTTGTTCCCAGAATAACAAGTAATTTAAGTTAGTCTCCCCTATTGCCTATGATGCAGCCCTAAAAAGCAAATTGCTTTAAGCACAGTTGTATTGGGCTTGGTTATCGTTGGAAGAGCAGCATAGGTATCGCTTTTATCTACCATATCCAAACTAAGTAAAAGAGAGTCATGTTCAAAGATTTTCTTGAAGCAACAGCTTAGTATTTCAAAAGAAAATTTGTGTTTACATTATTATACTTCCTTCAGAAATCAGAGGGAGCTAATTTTGATCATATTTTGCTTATCTCCTTAAACGAGCAGTATCAAACATACTTGCCTATAAAAAGGTAATGTTTGGCAGTAACAATTATGAAATGAACAATTATCTCTAGATAAGTGATTTGGAACTGTTACAACATATTTTGAGATGCTATCTTTGAGTACATATCTAGATGGTCTGATGTATAACACTTGTAATCCTTTGTAGTATACAATATTATCTTAAATGGGCTTCTAGAAATTGTCCTTTGAATATTCTTAAAGTTATTAAGAGAAACAATAGCAATTCAAGGTGTCAGCTCGTAACTGTGCTCCAAGAAATTGTCCTTTGAGTTGATTTGACAAAGATTTCCACATTATGAATATAGCATTCATAATATCTTGGCAATTCCATATCTGCACCTATAGAATATAAGTCAACATGAAGAAGGTAGAACAAGACTTACAATCGCTTGCTTGACAGGCTCGCTAAAACGTTCTTCTTGCTGTTGTGGCACTCCTTGAACAGGTCGATCGCATTGGGCTTTTGATCCTTGTATTTATCCTTCCGAAATGGTATTGGAATAATATCAAATTGATAGCTTCAAACAATGAAAGAAAGTGTTTGATGGTTAATCAATTAGAAGATCATGACTTACTAGAGAGTAGCAATGGGCAATATAACATCGAGAACCTGTCTTTTATTGCAGTTTGACATTAGCTCGATTCTGTTTGTATTTTTCACAAATTTCCTAAGGGCATACAAAATATAATAAGAAACATTGAGATCTACAAGGTCAACAAGTGACGTGCTTTCATACAGGAGCAAAATGAAGTACTAATAAAGGCACCCAGTAAACATCTACCTTGTTTTTTTGGCTAGACCACTTCACCACAAGGTCGTTCCACTCATCATCAGTCATAGAACGAATAGGAGATTTTGTTGGTACTTTATCCGCTGGAACACCATCGAAATAACATTTTTCGATGCATACCATCTGTCGTTGCCCAACCTTGAACATATCGGTGCATACATCTATTGTTGCCTTATCATTGGTGTTAAGGGTAAACCTCCCCTGACAATGAGACATACCATACAATTAAAAGGAGATAACAGAAAGAAAGCAATGGAAATAGGTATTGAATAAGAATAAAGATACTTACAGCCACTGTGCCCATGAACTCTGTGAAATGTTTTTTGTTCACATCTTTCTTGTACTCCTTATAGTGTGTGAGAATAGGCACCTGCTGCCTAATTGCAACACCACACTCTGAGGCTAACTTGGCAGCTTGCATAGGTACCTCTGGCCGTCTCATCCCTTCAACAACTTTGATGGGCATTTTTGTTCCCATCCCTCTAATGATCTTGTCCAGGCCTTTACCGATCCAGGCCTTTACCGATAGTAGGTTTATGCCCTCTCCCTTTCTTGGGAGTTGATGGCCTACCTGAAAAATTTCATGCATAGTGAGTGCATAGCATGGTTGGAAAGCATATATGAAACATGCTAATATAACTCACATTCATCGTCCAATGGGATATGCTTCTCAAACTGGCCAAGAACATCCTCATATTGCTCTAGATCATGCATCATAGAAGATGCCACATCATCGTCACTTCCTTGTTGAGAGCTTTCTACTAGATTTGGGATGTTCCTTGTAGTTCTTTGGCTGCACACTTCCTCCCTAACTTGACTCCTATCTTCATCATCATGTGTAAAAGTCAATTGTTTTGATTTGAACCGTGTGACCCTAGCAACTTGTGTTGTTTCTGCAGGTGGTAGCACTCTCTTCGGAGGTCTTGCTCCAGGAGGCATCTTAGAAGGTTTTGTGGCCTGATACAGCAGAAGACTACATCAGTGTACTGCATTATTTAAAATAATGAAATAACACATTCAGAATTAACTAAATGTGACGGCAGAAGACTATGTACTGCATTATTTATAATAATGAAACAACATATTCAGAATTAACTAAATGTGACGCTTCAATATATTTTTTTATAGCAAAGCCCCCACCATATATTCGTAGCCCTATCAAGAAAGAAGAATTAGCACCTTAACTCTCGAGCTAGTAGATGTGCATCGATCATCCATCGGCACCTCCTCGTCCTCTAATGAATTATCATCATTTTCATCTCTTTCACTGCCCTCTTCCTCTTCTGGAGCATAGCCAGATCCAGAATCTTCTCCCTTTGTAGTCTTGCTCTTTGCTTGCTTAACCTTGTTGTTGGGATTGCTAGTCTCATTAAGAATGGTTATTAATGATTTAATGCCAAGGTCTTGCATTCTTCGATTGTTCCTCACCAACTTTTCTAACCTTCTCTTCTCATATTCATTAATTTGTGTTGCTTATATGAACAAAACAATTTAAAAGTTAGCTTCTTTGGTACAAATGCATGCGATAGCAACACAACACTAAAGCAAGACACTAGGCAGAGCACATCCAATTACCCTTATTTTCTATTCACGACAATACCCAGCAGGTAAATTGCATGGCTATGTTGCAGGAGGTAAATATATGTTACTTTTCATCATTTGCTATGTATGTCATATACAAGATACACTTTCATTAACTTGTATAACTTGTTTAGGCTTTATATTGTTTTTGCTGACCTTTAATCAATTTGTTTGTTCGTATTTGATATTTCATTAACTAAGCAGAGGGAGCATTTGATTTTACTACTTGCTAACATACACCTACAAAGCTATCCAAAGACTGATGAACAATCAAAGGTTTTTTTCCTTGTCTGTATACATTGAAACCCCTAGGTTTAACAGATTCATAATTACATGTGGGGACATATGGGTCTGGATCCCGTGGAGTTAAGACCAACTCCACCCAGTGCAGTTGCACAAATCACAACCCTCATTTTCCTCCTATGGCCTAGATTATTCCACCTAACACCTCTCCTATAATTATCTATTTTGGAGGGCAATTAACTTAACTTTTAGTTGTTCCCTCCAAAATGTTGATCACGTTACAGCTTTATGCCACAGAACAACATTATGTGCTCCTTTTCCCCCAAAAACAACAACCTGTGATTCCTGTGGTGCCTTCCTCCCTGCATTGTCAGCTAATCTTTTTCTAACTTATACCTAAGTTCCCTTCCTGTGTTGCCTTCCTCTCCAAAATACCAACCTGTGATTCCTTCCTGCTGCTAGTACAGCTACGTACCATCAAACAGATCCACAACAATGCAGTCAGAGGTGAAGGGCTGAAGCCGAGCATGGAGCTAGGAAATAATTGTCAAAGCTGCCGGTGCCTCTTCCTCCTCAAAAACTAAAATACTGCTAGTCTGCTACCACACCTCCTAAAAAACAACGGAGTGTAGAGTTATCATACATTTGACCCACTCGGCCACTCCCCAAAGCTCGATGTGCTGCAAGATGCTGAACTCCATGGACAAGACGACAAAGGTGGAATCTCAAGTAGCTAATGGAGCGGAGACCCCCAAAATGGCCCTCGATGGGCTAGCTCGGACAGCAAAGCCTGCGCATGCCAGGGAACTAGAGCATGGCGTCGATGCTCGTGGGGTTCGAGTTCAAGCGGCTCTTCCTGCCGCCATCGTCGGCGTGTGCTCGTGGCATTGCGGCACAGCTCGATGACAGAGAAGGTCGTGGCTGTGATTTTGTAGACCAGATTTCTAAGTTGGAGAACCAAGATTGGATTTGTGTCCAAAAAAGGAGAAAAAGCCTAGTGTGCTCTGTAACTATTCATCTCTAGTCTGTCGCGGAGCAACAACCCATATTTTTCTCTCTTCTTAGTTCTTACTACCATTCTTATGCACAACATGGAAGCGCCAACAGGAGAAAAATCAAAAGCAACAAGGAGCACAAGAAAAGAATGTATTTGTTTTCTACCTGCGATCTTCCGGGTCCGGCAGCTGCTCGCTGATGTGATCCTAGGTGGTCGCATTGGTGGATCTGAGCTGCACCGCCTGTTGTTGGCCTAGTGCGCACGCCTTGACGACTTGCTCCTCTGGGCTCCTGGTGCTGCTGTGTAGATGGAGGGGTTGAGAGGGAGTGACTAGGGATTTTGGGGAGGAGAGGCTGCGGTAGGGAGAGAGTAGGGATTTTGGGGGAGGGAGCGAGTGAGCGACTAGGGATTTTGTGGAAGAGGGTAAACTAAGTTGGGGAAGTGCGGCTAGGGGAAATCGTGTTGGGTGGTTAGCTGGCAACGTGGTTGAATGGCGCAAGTGGGTGATTTGAACGCGTTTACTTAAAAATATGGTGCCGATGGAGAAGATTGGTGGGGTTAGCGAAAATTAGCACACGGTCAGTGAAAAGAATTGGCGCCAGTGCAAAATAAAAATCGTGTGCAATAAAAAAATCGTATTGTTATAAATCTTTTATTGTAGTTGTAAAGATGCCTGAAGATGAGTAATACTTTTTTATTACAAGGAAGACACACAAGTGCAACATAACATCATACACATGTGCACACCCACCCGAGCGCGTCCTCTAATCACACGCTAGAATAGACGATCTTGGCCATGTCGATGGGGACAACCTCGACTAGTGTGGTGTAGTTTTGTGCTTAAAAATGTGTAACTATATCATCGTATATTTCTAAACATAAAATTGTCTTATATTTTTAAAATATGCAACTATCCAATTGCTGGTAGTTGAGCTTTAGGGACCGAAATAACTTGTTTTACCATAGATCCATCGATCAATGGGCTCGACTGATGAACAGCTGCACAAAAGTATATATATTTTTTGTTTTGTCTGTGCTCCCCGATCGATGCATGCCTGTATTTTTATTGAGCATTCAGTTAGAAGCAGAGCTATTTCTCTCATTAGCATTTGTCGACGTACAAACGCCGATATCGGTGGTTCGGAAGGACCCCTTTTGGGATTCGGCCGGGGAGGCGGAGACCTACGAAGCCACGCCAGAGCTAGAGCCTGGCAGGATATGGAAATGGGGAAGAACACGATGATTTGCCCAGGTTCAGGCCACCTTCTAGGTGTAAAACCCTACGTCCTGTTTTGGATGTATTTGAGAATATATGGGGAGAATACAGTGAACTAGCAGTACAGCCGTCCGCGCTCTTCTTCCTCTAGGGTTTGTCTTTCTAAGGTTGTGTTCACTAAGTAAAGCGCTTAGTGTTTGCCCCTCTACATGGCCGCGGTTCTCCCCTTATATATCCGGGGGTCACCACAGTGGCCGAAAGATAAATATCTTGCCCTTGAAGCTTGTCACGGAAGAAACCCGGCATGGGCGAGCCACGTTGGTGGTTGAGATTTGCTGTAGCGGAACAGTGCCGGTCACGCCTTGATTGGGAACTGGATCTTCATGATGAGGGCGTGTCAGGAGATGAAGATCTGACGTTCCTGACACGGGCTAAGCTGCAACTACCCGGGTCCCACAGACCAGGTGCAGAGGGCATACCTATGGACGCGCAGAAACGCGCCCTTAAAGTCAAAAAGGGGTGTCAGACCTCTCCTTTCCCTCCAAGACTGATAGCTGACAGGGCTTATCACTTGGGGGGATGGGAACCGGTCAGGACACGGCCCTTGGTCCGCAAGGACTTAGAATAGACGGGCATTTAATGCATCCGGCACAGGCATTAAATGCCCCTGACGCAGGCATTAAATGCGCCCTTCGAGGGCCACGCGGATTGATGAGGGGCCCTCAAAGGGTGCTCGGGGCTCCCGAGATCGGAGGCCCCCGAGCATTACTCCTAGGTCGCTCCATTATCTGGGCGAGGAGCTCGGCGCCCCGGACGGGGGGCCGGGTCGCCATTGGTGCCCGAGCACTTCCTCTTAGGTGCTCGGGGTGAGCTCCCCGAGCACTTCTTCTTGGATGCTCGGGGTGAGCCCCCGAGCACTTCTGTTTTGGGTGCTCGGGGCGAGCCCCCGAGCACTTCTGCTTGGGCGCTCGGGGGGAGCCCCCGAGCCCTTCTGCTTGGGCGCTCGGGGTGAGCCCCCGAGCCCTTCTGCTTGGGTGCTCGGGGTGAGCCCCCGAGCACTTTTGCTTGGGTGCTCGGGGTGAGCCCCTGAGCCCTTCTGTTTGCTCCATCCTAGGAGGGGACCAAGTTCGCCTTTGGGTTTTTTTGGGAAACGCCATCAAAGGATGACTCGGGGCACCCCTTGACTTAGCCAAGAGGGACGGTGCTCGGGGTGGGCCCCCGAGCACCTCTTCTTCTACTTCCACGTCCTTGGCGACGTGGCATCAAGTTGGTCCTTTGCCAGCGGTTTAGGGGACCCTGGGCCTCGTAACGCCGACAGCATTGATCCCATGAAGCAATTTATTTTTTGTACAGGACGAGAGATGAGTGAGGGTCATTATGGTTCTTGCGCCAATGCAAGACTGTCCAGATTTGGATACACAACGCAACATCTAGCCTACTCTAGAGCAGGGAATTGGTTCCACTGAGCTCAAATAGCTCATGTTATTTGCAAAATTTCATTAATTTGTGCCCTTACGCCATATATATCTGAATCCGAATAGAATCTACTATGCTGAAGAGATCTAGTGCACACCCGAGGATCCTGCGGCTCGATTATGTCAGCTGTATTTCAACAACGGATTACAAAATGATAATAAGTTGCTAGACTACAAAATAATAGGAATCTCACAGATTACAAAATGATAGCAATCCCACAGAAAATTCCAAAATAGCATAAACCATCCACCAAGTCTTCTTTTCACAAGAATCATGAAGAATCTTTAGTTTCTTGTAACTAGAACCTTCAGTTTGCATATGGAGAAAAACTAATAATCATTATCTAATTCACACTTAGAAATTTTCGACCAGCTATATAGAGCAAGAAAAAAACTTTTACTTACTAAGACAAACTACTCATCATCGCTCTTCCGCCATTTATTCGTACTCCAGTCGGCGGGAAGAGCAGAGGCTCCGACCAGGTGGAGGCCGTGGGATGCTGCAACTTCTGCCTCCGGGAGAAGATCGGTGACCACTACATTCCACAGGAGTTGCAGAATAAGTGGGACGACTGGTGGAACCAGTGGTGCTACATCACCACGGATCCGCACAACCAGATCTTGCTTCCCGACGGGCCGGCGCCGACGCACAGGAAATCATGGGAGTACCTGCCGGAGAACGATCATCTTCTACGACTGGTGGTGGAGAGGATTGCACAGCTGCGCGCCGAGGGTTTGACGGCGAGCCAATCCGGGTGGAGGACTTCACAGATGAAGCCAAAATGAACTCTTGGCGTTCTGGTGCTTGACGGCGCACCTTTTGCCGAATGGGACGTGCGTCGGGACGCACAGCGAGGCGGTGCTCAATCACCTCCCTAGGGACCCCGGGCATGTCCGACGGCTACCAAGCAAACACATCGGTATTCGCCCGGAGGAAGGCGATGAGCGCGCTTTCCTATTTGGCGGCCAAGCGGCCGCCGAGACGGTCTTGGATGCGTCTTCACCCAGGACCACCTCCTTGACGGGGATGGAGTCGTCCGCGGCGATCTTGAGCTTGCTCGGAGGCGGACCCGAGCACTCGGGGTGCTCACCGACATCCTCGGCTGCGGCGAAGGCGGCCGAGAACAGCTGCTCGGCGCAGATGACGGAGCCTTGGTGGTCGGCTGGCACGGTGATTGTGCCATTGGGCCCGGGCATCTTGATGGTGAGGTAGGCGTAGTGGGACGCTACCATGAACTTGGCGAGGGCCGGGCGGCCGAGGATGCCGTTGTACGGGAGGTCGAATTCGGCGACGTCGAGGCGACGTCGAACACGACGCTCTCCGTGCGGAAGTTCTCCCTGGTCCCGAACATAACCATCAGGGACACCTGCCCGAGGGGCATGGTGAGACCTGGGGTGACGCCGAAGAAGGGCATTATCGGCTTCAGCCACCCGGGTGGCACCTACATCTTCCTGAAAACCTCTGGGGACAGGAGTTTAAGTCCTGTGCCCCCCGTCGATCAGCATGCGGGTTACCTTAATGTTGCACACTGTCGGAGAGACCACCAGGGGGAGGCGGCCCACACTCGACGTGTTCTCAGGGTGGTCGGAGCTGTCGAAGGTGATCGGGGCGCCCGACCACTTGAGTGGCCGAGCCGACCTGGTGCCCGGGGCCGCTGAGCACACCTCGCGCGCCATTACCTTAAACTGGCGGCGGGAAGCAGGCGTGGAGGCGTCCCTGTTGATGCACGCCACGGCCTCAGTTTTTGGAACCCGAGACCTCCTTCTCGCTCTTCCCCGTCGTGCTTGTCGTCGCCGCTTCCACGGCGCTCCTCGCGCTCCTTCTTGTTCCTCTCGGCGAGGAACTTCACCGTCCGGCACTCGGAAAGGTCGTGCCGGTCGGTGTGATGAATCTCACACCACTCGTTAGGGCCCTGCTCGGGGGCCCTGGATGGCTTCCTGCCACCGCATTCTGGACCGGCGCGTGGTGCCTTCCGCGCCTTGGGATCCGCCGCCGCGACGGGCTCGGACTTGCGCTTCTTGTTCTTCTTCTTCTCCCGCTCTCCGGAGGGATCGGAGGAACCCGCGCCGTCGATCGTCGGCTGGTCAGGGCGCGGACTGTGCCACGCGTGAGCCTTAGCCGCCTTGGCGCACTTGTCCGCGACAGCGAACAGGTCCGCCGTAGACTGGATGTCGCGGGTGCCCAGCTTCTCGAGCATCTTCTCATCACGGACACCCTGCCGGAAGGCGACGATAACTGCCTGAGGAGAGATTTTGGGGATGGTATTGCGAACCTAGCTAAAACGCTGGATGA